>CAMZMU010000043.1:39215644-39228144 GCA_947311845.1 Poa pratensis
GCCCCGCTCCAAGGAGAGGAGGTTATCGAGGAGTTTGGCCAAGCGACGGCAGGGCCGCCGCTGGCAGGCAAGATGACGCGTTCACGGTCTGTTTTGGTCAGGGTCACGACAATGATCCTTCCGCAGGTTCACCTACGGAAACCTTGTTACGACTTCTCCTTCCTCTAAATGATAAGGTTCAATGGACTTCTCGCGACGTCGGGGGCGGCGAACCGCCCCAGTCGCCGCGATCCGAACACTTCACCGGACCATTCAATCGGTAGGAGCGACGGGCGGTGTGTACAAAGGGCAGGGACGTAGTCAACGCGAGCTGATGACTCGCGCTTACTAGGCATTCCTCGTTGAAGACCAACAATTGCAATGATCTATCCCCATCACGATGAAATTTCCCAAGATTACCCGGGCCTGTCGGCCAAGGCTATATACTCGTTGAATACATCAGTGTAGCGCGCGTGCGGCCCAGAACATCTAAGGGCATCACAGACCTGTTATTGCCTCAAACTTCCGTCGCCTAAACGGCGATAGTCCCTCTAAGAAGCTAGCTGCGGAGGGATGGCTCCACATAGCTAGTTAGCAGGCTGAGGTGTAACGTCCCAAATTTTGGAACTAAGAAAAACTTAGTTTTACAAGACCCAAAATTCAGAACCAACAAAACTTTTTGAAATAATTCACTAATGGTTGTGGATTCCTTCTCACTGCTATGTTGAACCTTGTGTGACTTGCTGTTTAAGTTGTGTGGCCAATAAATATTAACCAAACAACCTAACCTAAGTAAGTATATATATTAAACTTTGGTGATCATGTTATGACAAGAATAGATTCCATAAATCTTTACCATTCTTATTTTGACCAAAGTTCATTTCAAGGATGCTTGGTTTTGGCAACAACCCAAAACATCCATTATTGAGAAGGTAAAAGTGATTTCCAAAATTATGTGTTCCCAAAAATATGGAGATCTATATGATACCTCGTATCTATTTTTCAACCTGGATATTTTGCATGTTTATGCAACTCCCATTTTATAAACTCTGATTTCCACTCCATTTGAAAATAACACCAGTGGGAAATATATTACCCCACATATTTCTCTTTATCAAACCTTTTGAAAACTATTAAGATATGAGTTGATATATTCCTTAAACATCATCTTGTCATAATTGAGTGTGATCATTTTTACAAGATAGTATTGTTAATTATGGAAATGGTGGTGTGATTAATTCATGTGGTTTGATTTGTGTGATCTTAGTTGTGATGTTGATATTGTTGTGTTTGTTGCTTGTGAGGGTAATTCCTCAGTTGTGCTTAATACTAAAATACAACACACTTGACAACAAATTTGGTATGTGACTTGAATAAAAACAAACCCTCTAGAATTATTCACACCTAAGTTGAAATCCTAAATTAAGGGAAATGACCTTATTTAAATTCCCTCTATATCTATTCCTCTATTCTATAAAAACAATTATATTTTCCTTATTCTAGGAATGAGATGAAATAATAATCATCTCAACTCCATGTCACTCATTCAACAAAAAGGAAATTAAGATCATAAAATAAAGGAATGATCTTAATAAATTATTTTTCCCTACTCTCTAATTCTTTCAAACAAATATTTTCTCTATGAAAATATAAATTATTTGAAGTTACCATATTTGTCAAGAAAGTTCCAAAAGATCAAAACAATATCTCTCACTTGATTTAAAGATATTAAAGGAGTAATAAATTTTAGTTTAGCAAAAAATGACTTATTTTAAACCCTATGAACAAATATTGTTCAAAACATTTTATTTTCAAAAACCAAATTTTGTGGAGCTTCTACATGTATATGGGGGGCTACCTGAATTTTCTCAAATTTTTATTAAATGCTTAAGTGCCCCAAATAAATCCCCAAAAACCTACTGGTTTTAAAAGGGAAACAAAGGAAATAGAAAAGGACCTATCTGTGATTGGAAAAAAAGAATAGCAAGGGGTTTTCCGCAATTTGGTCATCGTCTTCCTCCTGTAGACGCAGCGCGGCATGGCTACAGTGCTCGCCGTGTTCCTCGCGCTGTGTCGCGCCGCTTGCCGCCCGGGGCCCCCTCCCACTCCTCTGCCCTGCGAGGAGAACGACGCCGCGCCCTCTACCCTTCTCCTCCGCGACCTCGTCCCCTCTCCCCTGCTGTCCCCATGTCGCCCCGACCGTGAGACAACGCCGCCTCCGATCTCCGTCCTCTCTGCACCCCGACAAGCTCAGCTCGCCCCAGCCTCTCCTGGACCTCGCCCGGACCCCGCAGACACCTCGCTCCCCTCTCTCTCGCCTCCGTGCACCCAAGCCACCATGGACCGGCCGCCGGGCTATAAATCCCCACCCGAGGCCACGCTCTCCACTGCTCTCTCCTCTCCTCTCCACCTCACCCGTGCACCGCCCGGAGGGCAAGCACGTCGCTGCCGCGCAGCGCTGCCACGGCAGAGCACGGCCAAGTGCTGCCGCAGCCAAAGGACAGCACGCAGGAGCTCGCCGTCGACGGATTCGTGACCGAGGCAGCCGCCAAGATCGTCGTCGCCGACTTAGCCGCCCCCGAGCCGCGCCGTCCACGCCATCATCTTCCCCACGCTCCCCGCACTCTCCTCCGCCGTCCACCGCATCTCCAGGACCCCTAGGTGAGCCCTGCGCCGTCGCCACCATCGCCGGCCACGGCGGTGCCACCGTTTGTTGGTCATCGCTGATGGATGCGTCGTGGACCGTTGGATTTCGATCCAACGGCCACGTACCGATTCATCTTTTTCTATTTTAACTTAAGACACTGAAAAACCTGCACTGGACCTCACTTTAAAATGCAATAACTTGAGAAATAGAAATCCAATTAAATCAAACTAAAATTCTCTGGAAAGCTTATTAAATTGTCTGTCCAACCAAATCAGTTTCATCTCATTTAGATTAATATTAAAAATGTGGTATTTAAAATGCCACAGAAGGTTTAAAACCTAAACTTAATTGTTTCTGGAAATCTATTAATCGAAATGATGCCAATCCAATTTTGTTAGCTTAACAATGTGATCACTTAGCTCCCCTAAATTTTGGTAAATTTAATTAAGCTTCATTAATTAATTGGTATTATATTAAAGATTACCAAGCCTCTCTGGACTAAAATAATTATAGAAGTTTAATGGTTAATCCAAATGAGTTAGGACCAATTTTGTTAGGTCACATATAATCCATGTTAGTTACCCCTAAAAGGATTTAATTTTTGAATAACATTAACTTGAGTTGTAGAAAAAACTTAATTAATAACTTACTGGATTAAAACAATTATGTAGGGAGTTTAATAACTCCAATTGAATCAAATCCAATTGTGTTGTCTTCTACACCTCAGTATCTGTCTGCAGAATTTTAGTTTGTATTTTTGTGATCAACAGAACAAGAGTTATGCAATTAAACATGAATAACTAGATTCTGCCATAAATTTAAACACATTCAAATATTGGTTAATCAAATTATTTAAACTCACATTGACTCAAATCCAATTAAGAAACCTTCTAGATGACAGTGGTTAGCTATGGAATTTTAAATTGTATATTTGTGAGCAACAGAGATTAAATAAGGCATTAAATGATGTTTAACTAGATTCTTAAATTGATAAAGGTGTGTGGAATTAGTAACAAATTAAATTGAACTAAATTCAATTGTTTGGACTCCTATAGAACAGTAGGTGTTTGTAGATGATCAGCTTGAGTGTTAGTATTGCTTGGTCGAATCGTGTGGTGATTGTGTGTCTTGTTGTTTTACGGCGTTTAGACGAGAGCGTTGCCGGAGTATTCAAGGAGGGTGTTTCTGTTGAACAAAAAGAGCAAGACCAGGGCCACTTTGTTAAGCAAGGCAAGCTATTCTCTGAGCTTGCATCTATATACATCTATTTCGGTTCACATGTTTTACTTATAAAGAGCATAAGTGACTTATGTGGTGTTTGCCACTAAAGCTATGATTTTGAAAACCCTTTGTTTAAAAAAATACAAGTATATTATTTTGACACCCTATATGGAGATATTAGATGGAAATTCTTTTTCAAACTATAGGATGGGAAAAATATTGTTTACTCAAAACTCCTTTGAAAATACTTGTGTGGATATGGAATACCGAGATGTCGGTGTTGAAGTGGAGAAATGGAGAATGGTGGTGTTTATGAAAAATGCACATTGTGTCTTTGTACTATGACGACCAACCGATAACCTGTGCGACCACATTTACCCACATATGGGAAAGGGCGTAGTCATATAGTTTGCTCATATTAGTACTGGATGCCTCAACAACGGGGATGACCCCGTTCCATGAGGGGATGGTCTGAGGACCTACCCCCTGACCCGGGTCCTCTAAAGAGAAGAACGCCTGAGGGCAACGCCTGAGGGCTGATATGAATTGGAGATAGAGGATTTGTAGGGCCATTAAAATTCGCCGGGCAGAACTACGAGTCCTCACACTTAGATTCCGACGGGCTGGGTTAAGTGTGTTGGAAAGCTTCGTAGCGGCAGGGTCCTATACTAGCATGAGCAAAGGACAGGCTATGGTCGGTGACTCAACTTCGCATACACCTTGTATGGCGGGACGTGGCTGACACGATGACTTGCCGGATGGATGTGGGGAAAGCGTGCTACCTCTGCAGAGGGTAAAACTATTCGAATAGCCGAGTCCTCGGATATGGACAGTTGGGAGGCTATCCTCTGACCATGTGCAAGTTTTGCAAAGTTTGAGATTTGAAAATACAATGGAGATGTGTTGTATCTGCGACTATACCGACGTGCTGGTATGGGGTTGCTGGAGAAGGATTTGACCATGAAGGGCTATGGTTGGAAAAGGAGGAGTTTTGGAGAAATAAACAAAATGGTGATTTTCCGGGAAAACGTTTTCAAAAGAGACTTCTTACCTTTTCCAACAAAGAAATATTTTTGGGAAAAAGTTTTAAAGGTGACTTCCTCCAAAGACAGATTTATGGGAAAAGTTCTAAAAGCCTTCTTTCCTTTTTCAATAAAGATATAGAGATTTCGAAACAAAGTTTTATTAAACAAAAGTATATCCTTCTCTTTTCAACAAGGATATAGAGTTTTCAAAGCAAACAAAGTTTTATTTAAACAATAAAAAGAGTAGTGCATGCTCATTCCGGGGGTAGTTTGCGAGTACATTCAAATGTACTCATATTGGTTTCGTCCCTGGCTATTGTCTTAGCCAGATTTTGAAGAGGAGCAGTTCGAAGAAGAAGGTTTCGATGACGTCAATGCGAACTAGGGCGCTTCCCAGTCAGCTGCCTGTAGGGTTAAGGCAAATGACTTGGGCTCCACGCTGTTTGGTGATTTCCGCTGCAAGTACCTGTTGAAGTTATGACTTCAATCAAGTAAGTATATTCATTCGGTACTTATGGGTGTTCTGTGATGCCAATTCGAGTTATGTGCAACAACAGACTGATCATGGGATTGTTGCAGGAAACATAACGAGTATCTCGGATAGTTAATCCGGGGTCCTCACAGACTTGGTATCAGAGCCATCCTGACTGTAACAGACCTTAGTTAGCATGGACGTTAGTTAGGAAAGAAATATTTTGTTAAAAATATATTGTTACCAAAAACATAATTTTTTTTATCTGAGGAAGTCCAAAAATAACTTCCACTCTTCTCACCTTCTCAAATATTTCCGAGTCTCATCCCTCTATTTTAAGATTTTCTAAGGATTTCTCTACTCCCTCTTACCCGTTCAAAATACTTGACGATGAACCCAAGTGAGACCTAATTAGCTAGCACCTACAAGAGGAAGCTTCCATCACAAATACTCAACATCAAGGAAATTGATCCGCAAATACCAATATCATCAGTATCAACAACGCAAGAGACCTCCAAAGACGTCAGCTCAACTTCAACAATTCTACTCAAGTTGCAACTTCGACAAATCTCAATTTCTCCAGCTGAAGACTGAGGCGATAAAATGAAGACTTCAACAGCCCTGTTTAACCAAGACCCCTAGGATAAAAATGATAGGAACCTTGGTTATACTACCCGACTACCACGAGTATAAACGTCATTGGTACTAAAGATACCTTGTGTGTTGTTTGTTGGTGCGCTCTTTGCTTGGGTGTACTCTGCTTGGGTATTGTCTGTTTGTGAATCCTCTGCTTGTGTGTCGCTTTCCCTGTGTGCTTCACAATCACTCCTTGTCGGCAACACAAAGTAACCCCAAAATTCTATTTTTGTATAACTCCTTTTTGCCACCTAAAAGAAACTAAATGTTGACCGCTTCGCCATAGTTGCACCTTGTTGCAGATATAAATCCGCCTAGGAAAAATCTTTCTGAAAATATTTTTCCTCTCATCTAAACCATCTCTCGATAAGAACTGACAGTTTCGCGAGATACAAAAGACCCCCGATCTTTAACCAAATATCCTGAGATTTTTGCAACCTAACCGGCAAATCAGATAATGGCCTTCATGCACCATCTGGAGCAAGTGCGTCAAGATCTCGAAGGAAACTGCAATTTTACGCCAACCTCGTGAAGACACGAGCCTTACCCCGCAAAATTAACTTGTGAAGTTACAAGAATAACACGCTAACTTACCGTATCTAACTTTAGACTAACATCTGACTTAAGTCCACGATGGTACCAACTAACCTTTCGGGTCTGCAAACCTTGACAAGAAACGTGGACATAAGGAGACCCATTTAGAATCGGTAACTAGGAGAACTCAAGGAGTGTAGGAGAGTTGCTATGAAGATTCGAGCTCAGAGACCGTAAGAAGGCGGAACTGCGACAAGAAGACTTTGAAGAGAGATTTCTTAAGTTGGCAAGGAAGTAATTAATATACCAGACTATCCTTGAGTATTTGGAAACTCATATATCAGAATCTACTATTATAAATCTCTCTACAAATAGTGCGATATTTTAATGTTCGTGTTATATAGAAGTAGTTTGGTAACAAGCCTCATGAACTTGTTAACAAATCACTTTTGTGTACTCAAACAATTGAGTGTCATGTACAAATAAACGGAACCTCAGATAATCCAGTCCACCTCAGCCTCTGGAATATGAAAAGTAGTTTGATGACAAGACTAGCTACCTTGTTAACAAATTCTTCTCGTAAGACTAAGGCATTTGATGTTATAAAAGACCCCCACAATTTTATACAACTAACTAATGGAAAGCTTGCCCGGACTGGGTGGATGCCTTCACCACAGGGTGAGGCAAATAATGTTAGATCTCAAATAAAGGATAATAATAATTTTCTTAAATCAAGTGTATAACTTAAGAAATCTTCAAGTTCTAGATAAGAAAGTCTTGTTCCAGTTCGTCAGGGGAGACGAATTCGATACATCCGCTGAGATCAGTACAGAAAGGAAATTTCAGAATCCAAAGATACAAGTTCTACCCCAACGTAGACCACTGCAACTACTTAGTACGGATACAAAGGCACCCCAGAAATCTCTATTCCCTCTCACTTTCTACGATGCTACTAGGAGATGAGCCTGATTCACCCGAAGCAGAGTCGCGAGCCGCGCGACGACGACGGACGACTCGAGCAGCCTGCTCACCTCCAGCTGGAAGAGCCGCCACCTCCACCACCGGTGGCACAGCCTGCCCCTCCACCGCAGCATCAGCACCCGCACCAGACCACAAATTGCACAAGACCACGATGAGGGTGACCACTGCCACGAACAGCAGGGTCAACACCATCAAAACCCAGACCACGAAGAGCACGAAGGTGATAATGCCCTCGATGAAGCCCGCATCCTCCATCCTATCGACGTAGGCTCTAAAGAAATCACTAATGAAGCCCATGGTTGAGATGCGATAGGAGAAAAGTTTTGGGGGTTTCTAATTTATAGCCGGGGCTCGGATGCCACTCCTCGGCACCGCATTGCGCGGGAGAAAGGGAAGGAATCGCGAGCAGTGCTCGCCCAATGGCGCGAAATCATCGAGGCGTTGTTCCCCAAAGCCGTGATGGCCGCTGCATCGATGGACTGCACGCGCAGCAGTACCGCAGAGGAGTGCTCGGCGCACTGAAACCCGAGCGTGTATGCAGCAAGAAAGAGCAAGGAAGAAGAAGGTAGAAGGAAGAAGGGACTGCCAGGTGGGCCTCGGACCCAGATGTCAGCGAGTAAGCAGATAACCTCCATGTCCTCCTATCCTTTATCCCTCGCCTTTCCGGTGTCCCTTCGTGAAAAACCCTTGCTAAAACCCACTGTGCCTGTGAGCCAATTATTGGTGGCACAATTTTTTTTTCTTTTAAAAAGAAACCCTGTTGTTTTTAAACATGTGTATGCATGAAAGTAAATCAATAGTTTTTCTAACATAAAACCGAAAACTTTTGTTTTCCCCAAAATTGAGATAATTATCTGATCCGAGCGTATAAGAGTTGCTAACCTATGAAGACTCAAGCTTAAGAGGACGAAGGAAGTCAACAAGGGTGTTCCTCCTTTACTCAGCTGAAGACGGAAGCACCTGCTGTTGACAACATCCACCACCAAGCAAGTTCAGACGCACTTAGAAGATTATAACATCCCTCTTCTAACTAGAAACCGGGGAGAGTCGAGTACATAGGCTCGACGCATCCTGAAAACAACGCGTCCCCACCTGTGACCCTCGTAAGGAGACCATATCAGGAAGTGATGTTGCACCAACTCCAAGCACCAAGGAGCGACACCCAAGACGAAGATTGTCAAGTTACCCAA
The DNA here is from genome assembly GCA_947311845.1 of Poa pratensis. NCBI lineage: Eukaryota > Viridiplantae > Streptophyta > Magnoliopsida > Poales > Poaceae > Poa > Poa pratensis. The sequence goes on from CAMZMU010000043.1 coordinate 39,224,330, forward strand.
GAAGAATAATGCCTCCAATTCAACTCCAGTTGCAACCTTCAGGATGAACCTTCAAAACCCATTTTAAGGGGGGAAGACCTGAAATAGGTATACGAGAACGTGGTAATAATTAGATCCGTGCACTCTTAGCCTTGTAGTATCTGGAAACAGCCAACCACGACTATCCATCAGTCTCGATCGTCAAGTCAACCCCATCATCAAGGATCTGGACTCAGCACAGAAGTTATCGACAAAGAAAGCCTTGCATCATCAATATGTCAAGATCCCAGAAGGCCACCTCACTGAAGAAGCAACGACCTCGGAAGTATAGTCAGCCCAAAACCCATGCCCTCGTACTCCCCTGTTACCACTGGGCAAATCTCGAGGACGAGATTTATTTTTAAGGGGGGAAGAGCTGTAACATCCCAAATTTTGGAACTAAGAAAAACTTAGTTTTACAAGACCCAAAATTCAGAACCAACAAAACTTTTTGAAATAATTCACTAATGGTTGTGGATTCCTTCTCACTGCTATGTTGAACCTTGTGTGACTTGCTGTTTAAGTTGTGTGGCCAATAAATATTAACCAAACAACCTAACCTAAGTAAGAATATATATTAAACTTTGGTGATCATGTTATGACAAGAATAGATTCCATAAATCTTTACCATTCTTATTTTGACCAAAGTTCATTTCAAGGATGCTTGGTTTTGGCAACAACCCAAAACATCCATTATTGAGAAGGTAAAAGTGATTTCCAAAATTATGTGTTCCCAAAAATATGGAGATCTATATGATACCTCGTATCTATTTTTCAACCTGGATATTTTGCATGTTTATGCAACTCCCATTTTATAAACTCTGATTTCCACTCCATTTGAAAATAACACCAGTGGGAAATATATTACCCCACATATTTCTCTTTATCAAACCTTTTGAAAACTATTAAGATATGAGTTGATATATTCCTTAAACATCATCTTGTCATAATTGAGTGTGATCATTTTTACAAGATAGTATTGTTAATTATGGAAATGGTGGTGTGATTAATTCATGTGGTTTGATTTGTGTGATCTTAGTTGTGATGTTGATATTGTTGTGTTTGTTGCTTGTGAGGGTAATTCCTCAGTTGTGCTTAATACTAAAATACAACACACTTGACAACAAATTTGGTATGTGACTTGAATAAAAACAAACCCTCTAGAATTATTCACACCTAAGTTGAAATCCTAAATTAAGGGAAATGACCTTATTTAAATTCCCTCTATATCTATTCCTCTATTCTATAAAAACAATTATATTTTCCTTATTCTAGGAATGAGATGAAATAATAATCATCTCAACTCCATGTCACTCATTCAACAAAAAGGAAATTAAGATCATAAAATAAAGGAATGATCTTAATAAATTATTTTTCCCTACTCTCTAATTCTTTCAAACAAATATTTTCTCTATGAAAATATAAATTATTTGAAGTTACCATATTTGTCAAGAAAGTTCCAAAAGATCAAAACAATATCTCTCACTTGATTTAAAGATATTAAAGGAGTAATAAATTTTAGTTTAGCAAAAAATGACTTATTTTAAACCCTATGAACAAATATTGTTCAAAACATTTTATTTTCAAAAACCAAATTTTGTGGAGCTTCTACATGTATATGGGGGGCTACCTGAATTTTCTCAAATTTTTATTAAATGCTTAAGTGCCCCAAATAAATCCCCAAAAACCTACTGGTTTTAAAAGGGAAACAAAGGAAATAAAAAAGGACCAATCTGTGATTGGAAAAAAAGAATAGCAGGGGGTTTTCCGCAATTTGGTCATCGTCTTCCTCCTGTAGACGCAGCGCGGCATGGCTACAGTGCTCGCCGTGTTCGTCGCGCTGTGTCGCGCCGCTTGCCGCCCGGGGCCCCCTCCCACTCCTCTGCCCTGCGAGGAGAACGACGCCGCACCCTCTACCCTTCTCCTCCGCGACCTCGTCCCCTCTCCCCTGCTGTCCCCATGTCGCCCCGACCGTGAGACAACGCCGCCTCCGATCTCCGTCCTCTCTGCACCCCGACAAGCTCCGCTCGCCCCAGCCTCTCCTGGACCTCGCCCGGACCCCGCAGACACCTCGCTCCCCTCTCTCTCGCCTCCGTGCACCCAAGCCACCATGGACCGGCCGCCGGCTTTAAATCCCCACCCGAGGCCACGCTCTCCACTGCTCTCTCCTCTCCCTCTCCACCTCACCCGTGCACCGCCCGGAGGGCAAGCACGTCGCTGCCACGACAGAGCACGGCCAAGTGCTGCCGCAGCCAAAGGACCGCACGCAGGAGCTCGCCGTCGACGGATTCGTGACCGAGGCAGCCGCCAAGATCGTCGTCGCCGATTTAGCCGCCCCCGAGCCGCGCCGTCCACGCCATCATCTTCCCCACGCTCCCCGCACTCTCCTCCGCCGTCCACCGCATCTCCAGGACCCCTAGGTGAGCCCTGCGCCGTCGCCACCGTCGCCGGCCACGGCGGTGCCACCGTTTGTTGGTCATCGCTGATGGATGCGTCGTGGACCGTTGGATTTCGATCCAACGGCCACGTACCGATTCATCTTTTTCTATTTTAACTTAAGACACTGAAAAACCTGCACTGGACCTCACTTTAAAATGCAATAACTTGAGAAATAGAAATCCAATTAAATCAAACTAAAATTCTCTGGAAAGCTTATTAAATTGTCTGTCCAACCAAACCAGTTTCATCTCATTTAGATTAATATTAAAAATGTGGTATTTAAAATGCCACAGAAGGTTTAAAACCTAAACTTAATTGTTTCTGGAAATCTATTAATCCAAATGATGCCAATCCAATTTTGTTAGCTTAACAATGTGATCACTTAGCTCCCCTAAATTTTGGTAAATTTAATTAAGCTTCATTAATTAATTGGTATTATATTAAAGATTACCAAGCCTCTCTGGACTAAAACAATTATAGAAGTTTAATGGTTAATCCAAATGAGTTAGGACCAATTTTTTTAGGTCACATATAATCCATGTTAGTTACCCCTAAAAGGATTTAATTTTTGAATAACATTAACTTGAGTTGTAGCAAAAACTTAATTAATAACTTACTGGATTAAAACAATTATGTAGGGAGTTTAATAACTCCAATTGAATCAAATCCAATTGTGTTGTCTTCTACACCTCAGTATCTGTCTGTAGAATTTTAGTTTGTATTTTTGTGATCAACAGAACAAGAGTTATGCAATTAAACATGAATAACTAGATTCTGCCATAAATTTAAACACATTCAAATATTGGTTAATCAAATTATTTAAACTCACATTGACTCAAATCCAATTAAGAAACCTTCTAGATGACAGTGGTTAGCTATGGAATTTTAAATTGTATATTTGTGAGCAACAGAGATTAAATAAGGCATTAAATGATGTTTAACTAGATTCTTAAATTGATAAAGGTGTGTGGAATTAGTAACAAATTAAATTGAACTAAATTCAATTGTTTGGACTCCTATAGAATAGTAGGTGTTTGTAGATGATCAGCTTGAGTGTTAGTATTGCTTGGTCGAATCGTGTGGTGATTGTGTGTCTTGTTGTTTTACGGCGTTTAGACGAGAGCGTTGCCGGAGTATTCAAGGAGGGTGTTTCTGTTGAACAAAAAGAGCAAGACCAGGGCCACTTTGTTAAGCAAGGCAAGCTATTCTCTGAGCTTGCATCTATATACATCTATTTCGGTTCACATGTTTTACTTATAAAGAGCATAAGTGACTTATGTGGTGTTTGCCACTAAAGCTATGATTTTGAAAACCCTTTGTTTAAAAAAATACAAGTATATTATTTTGACACCCTATAT
>CAMZMU010000043.1:39233144-39502889 GCA_947311845.1 Poa pratensis
GCTGGGCGTGGACGGGACACGTTCCGTCGGAATTCGTCCCAGCTTAACCGTTTTCGCATATCCGTCCACGTTTTCGCCCAGTTTTCAGCTGTTTGCACCGTTCCGGACGCGTTGGCCGGTGACGGGACACGTTCCACGTTTTCGCCACGGTTAACGGATTTCGCGTTTCCGTCCACGTTTTCGCCCAGTTTCACCTGTTTTCACAGCTCCAAAGTGCTGGGCGTTGACGGGACACGTTCCGTCGAACTTCGCCACGGTTCCACGTTTTCTCACGTTTTGACCGATAACCACCTTTTGACCGTTCCGTCCACCGTATAGCCAGTTTTTAGCCTATTCCCACAGTTACCCACGTATGTCCGTGCACATGTTCCCACGTTCCTCTCACCGTTCTCCACGACTTGGCCGTTCGGATGACCGTTCCCAGACGACTTGCCCGTTTTGGCCGTTCAGACCAACGTTTTCCCACAACTTGGTCTTCTGACCAAAGTTTACCGACGTTTTGGCTATGGCCTTTATCTCCTGCCATTACGACAACTCTAGAAAATTGTTACCCTTAGACATGGTAGAATCTTTGACTTCTCCATTTATATTTGGAATGGATGTTTTCACATCTTATGGGCATATCCTTGCACTCATGAGGCAACTTTTGGTTCCAACCTTTCAAACAAAGGTTCATTGCCAAGATCGTTCGAATCACGAGCGTGATTAGCCAAAGTTTCAAACTTGTCTTCCAAGTTATGACGAGTGGCACAAGTATCTTTAGGCCATACTTATGACCGATTACCATCGGGACTTGGTACAATATCAGAGTTTACCAACAAATGGCTTGGTGGTTTATCGAAAAGTTCAAAAAAAAATTGTATGAAGCCAGAATGTGTTCCCGGTTTGCAAAGTCCATTCCACTTAACTTTTCTATGCTTTCTCAATGACTTGGTACTTTGAAGCAAACACTTAGCACATTCTAAATTCAACATTATTTGAATGCAAGATTAGTATTACTTATTTATTTTTGTTTACTTAAATAATTGTTCGGATTCACAAAATAAAGATGTGTGACATCATGGAGAAAACATTGATCACTTTTGTGGCAAACATGAAAATATGATAAACCCGGGGCGTTATTGGCATAATTGCCTGTTTATCATGTTTTTATGGCAAGCATGATGATATGCAAGTCATATTTCAATTTCTCTCTTTTTTTAATCGATTTAGACATATTTTTTGTCAAATTTCGATTTACGAATTTATAGATATGAATTATTCAATATTAAATGCAAAAAGCAAAAAGTTAATTATTATTTAAATTCAACATTATTTGAATGCAAGATTAGTATTACTTAGTTATTTTTGTTTACTTAAATAATTGTTCGGATTCACAAAATAAAGATGTGTGACATCATGGAGAAAACATTGATCACTTTTGTGGCAAACATGAAAATATGATAAACCCAGGGCGTTATTGGCATAATTGCCTGTTTATCATGTTTTTATGGCAAGCATGATGATATGCAAGTCATATTTCAATTTCTCTCTTTTTTCTAATCGATTTAGACATATTTTTTGTCAAATTTCGATTTACGAATTTATAGATATGAATTATTCAATATTAAATGCAAAAAGCGAAAAAAGTTAATTATTATTTAAATTCAACATTATTTGAATGCAAGATTAGTATTACTTATTTATTTTTGTTTACTTAAATAATTGTTCGGATTCACAAAATAAAGATGTGTGACATCATGTTCCAAGGGTTAATATGATTGATAGCATACTATTGTCAGGTAAACATTCATTGTCTCTTGGAAGCTCACAAGGAAGCAACCAAGAAGTTAAGCGTGCTGGAGGTGGAGCAGTCCGAGGATGGGTGACCGACCGGGAACTGTCAGTAGAAGTGAGAAATTAAGAATGATTAGAGTTAAAAATGAAAAAAAGAGAAACATAAACCCTAAACCCCAAAATGAAAAAAAGAGAAACATAAACCCTAAACCCCAAAAATGAGAAAAAAATTAGAAACTATTTAGTCCCGGTTCGTGTTACGAACCGGGACTAGAGGTCCTAGACCACGCGTGGCCTTGGCACCCACGTGCGGAGCCCTTTGGTCCGGGGTCGTAACCCACCCGGGACGAGAGGTGGGGGGCCTCTAGTCCCGATTCCGTTGTCCCGGGTGCGCACCCGGACCAGAGATCCTCACCAGCCCGGACTAGAGGCCCTGTTTCTACTAGTGGCACCTTCGCCGGCTGCAATGAAAACGCCGTGCCCGAACTGCTCCCCGGCGGTTATCTATGAAGGTTCTAGTCTACTAATGACATTTAACCCAAGGTCCCGCCAGGTTTGCAGATGATAGAGAAGGAGAGCAGTTCAGTGCAGCAGCCACATGCAAGTGCAGATCATGACGAGACCTTCAGTGTTTCTTGAATGAATTAATTGTGCCCAGATTCGCAGTGTGTGGTCTATCTTGCTTCTTTAACCTGATTTATAATTTTGAATTTCCTAGCTACTACCAAATGAGCACTTTAAAAGTTTTTGCAGAAATACCTACGGGTGTGGCCACAGGTCACTGAACCGTACCCACATATGCAGCAATACCCAAGATTCATGGCAACAAATTGTCCTATTTGGAAGAAAATTATACTTCGTTCCTGTCTGTCTTAGTTTCATATCATTTTTTAGTAATAACTGGTCATTTTGTAAGGTTGTATCACAGGCGGATGGTTCGAATGGGTTCAATGACTTTCAACCAGGCTCACTGAACACTAGAAACCATATCATTAGAGACGTAGAGAACATCGATATGGTAGTTCACAACGGGCACAATTGTCAGGCTAATTTGTCTCAGTGGGGTAGTTCAACCTTAGATTGAACCAATCGCATTGACTGTACCATACATGATTGGCATGTCAGTTTAGTATATCATTTCAGATATCCCTTTGTTTTTCCAAATGTTTTTTTTTAAGAACATGCAAAGCTTGCATGTCATGACATTAAGAGAGGGAACAGTGTTACATCATTATGTTACAACGCAACACAAAGACTGCAACACCACACTGCCTACAAACACAGACAGCCTAGCTAGAGCTACTCCTCGCGCCAACCTGCCTTTTTCCTTGCCTTCAACCACAGCTCGAACTCCTGTTGAATTAGCCTGATGATGACGCTATTTGTTGCCTTCTTTCTTTCGAAATTTCTGTCGTTTCTTTCTAGCCACAGCCATCGACAGACCGCAATGGCCAATGTCGTAAGCTCTCGTTTCTTCTCTCTCGGTCGGCATGTTCCCAGCTGGTACCACCACCTCCGAAGCTTACTTGTTGCAGTTGGGCAGAAGGCGCCCAGACCTCTATCAGACAGAACCTGGTACCAAATCGAGCGAGCCGTAGGGCACTGTAGGAGCAGATGATCCATGATCTCAGGGAGTTGATCACAGAGTAGATAGACCGCCGGCCCCTGGAGACCTTTTCTAAGCAATTTGACCCCTGTCCAGCATCGTTTACGGAGCGCCAACCACATGAATTATTGTTTTTAGCTACAGGAATGGCCATTTATGTTGTGGTAATCACGCAAGACACTGGCCTAGAACTCGATCTTTCTACGAAAATGTCAACTCTGGGGAAGGATGTGGTGCTCCTGCACAAAATCATACTTTAAGATCTATAATCTCCCAATTCAGAAACTGACGGTCTTTTCCACTCTAGTATTTCTTGGTTGAACATATTGTGATTGTATTCTCTGTATATAAAAGCGTTGACTCTTATGCCGTATTCCTTGCTGTAATTTGAACATGGACATCAGGTGCCGCTGAAGCAATCCTTGATGACGGCGGCCTGCTTGGGGAGCGATGATCCGGCCCCCAATCTGGATGGAGATGTTGTCCTTGGTGACGGCGGCGTGCTCAGGGAGCGGAGCAGGCTGGACACGGCGCTCTCGTGCAGCATCGTCGGGGTTGCCGCAGATTTGCCGCGGCAACGAAGGAAGAAGTAATACTCATTAGTGCCATGTTGTAATTCGGATCACACAATTTTCAAGTTCTTATGCCAGTGTTATCTGTGCAAATATTATGTCATATTGGGTATTGTGAACATACAATTGTTACAATATCTTATTGTGCTATTTGAAACATTTGTGGTAAACATATTTTTTTTAATACTGAAATTCGTAGCAGTGACGGGTGGGATAATGGGCGTGTCATTAGTACACACATACCAGTGACGGGCAATCTGCCTGTCACTAGTAACCGTATTACCAGTGACAACATATCAGTGACGGGCACATTGCCCGTCATTGATGAACAAAAACAGCCCGTCACTGGTATGGCTTTCTGTAGTAGTGTCATCTCTAAAATTTACTGAAAGATAGCTAACCTTCTTTAGGTATGCGACATATTTTTGGCATGTTCAGGTTCTATATACAGTGCTAATATAGACGAATATTTGAGGCCTTCATCTTTGTCTATATTTTGATTTTTTTTCATCTTTTTCTATTATTCACAGATTTATTTGAAACTCAATATTCATTTTTGTTCTTATACTTCCATATTGGTTTTTTACACATTGCATAGTTTGGATTTTGGTGAGGGAATGATGATTGAAAAGAAAAGGTGCAATTAATAATTGAAAAGAAAAGTTGCCGAGTGGTGAAACTCAAGGCTGTAGATAGAATTCTCATTTTCCCAAGCAAACTCTTCGTAAATATTTCATTTTTGTTGATTTGATCCCAATATTTTGCAGAACGGTGAAGTTACAGTTGGCATTGCAGCAGAGAAGAATATTCCACACCTAATGACTGAAATGATAAGTATGGTAAAAGTTCACATGCATCTGCATCTTTGCAACAATTTGAATAGTGAAATGTCTTAATTTGCAATATTTTGTAGAACGGATTTTTAAATGTTTTTTCAGGTCTTTTATTTTATGTCAGGATTCACCGAAATCATTATATGAAAGCTATCCATAATCCTTTCTAGCATTTTAATTTCTCCACAAAGATGTTGATGCTTTCTCGACTTCTACTCTCAATTATAAGGTAATGGATTTTTTCTAGAATAACAAATTTGAACTTAAAACTATCTATACATTGTTTTTCATTTTTTAGGAGTAATCCGAATTATAATTTGCTCATGTTTCGAAATAGAAGGAGATCAATCATCGGTATGAGACGGGAGCAAATTGTGTTATACAGTACCATAGACGAGTCGTTCTCTTTCTTCAGGTTGCGGAGGTAGTACCACCAATAATGGTGAGTGGAGATTTCTCATTCCCGAGCTCCAGTGCTCCCTATGGTTTAAAAAAATTAAAAATCATATTTTAAAGTTTCAAAAAAATGTGAAACAAAGCATGGATATTCTACATGATGCATTCTAAAAGCATGCGAAATTTAGTGTTTCTGAAAACTGCGCAGGCAGAGGGTTCATCGACCTTGACTGGATCGCTTTCGAGCAATGCGAAGGTCGATCTGATTGCTACGCCGGGGCGGCGGCCCTGGAACAGGGTGGTTTTTGGTGGCGACCTGGATGAAGACTGCGCGGGCAGAGGGTTCGTGGACCATGACTGAATCACTTTTGGGCAAAGCGAAGGTCGATCTGGTTGCTTCGCCGGGGTGGCGGCCCCGGAACAGGTGGTGTGCATTGTGGCGTTTGGTCGGCTTGTGTCGTGTGGGCGGCGGGTCGATTCGTCTGTGTGGTTTTTGGCCCTGTTTTCCTCATAAATAGGGCATTGTACAGTTTGTATGGTTTTTGGGCCCGGTTTCCCTTATAAACTGGGTCAATTCCATTCTATCTATTCGAGCGGTGGATATCGACCACCTTAAACTCAAAAAAAAAATCTTCAAAAAAATTAACATTTTGTCCTTGTAGCCCATAATACAAAATTTTCGGGTTGTGATTTTGCATGTTTGTAGGCAACATCATAGACTACATCCAGAATTATTTTCAATTTATTTTAAAACTTCTAAGTATTTTTCTTTTTGATTTTTTTAGAACGAAGGGAGCACTGAAGCTCGGGAACACAAATGGTTTTCCGCAATAATGGTACCCTATAGAGACTTGGACCACATTATAAATTGTACTCCGTACCATTTAGAGCAGAAGACAAAAGAAATATAGTTGATGCGAGATAGAGGAAGTGGCAAGAAAGTCCATGGTTGTCGTGAAGTTGACATGTGTATTATGCTCAGGGCGTGCATTTACAAGGTGCAACATTCTTAAAATGTCTACACTGTTTGGTACCAACATGCTTATATGATTTTATTTTCTTTCCGTAGCAAATACTTATCACAAGAAATTGCCGACGATAATGGTTGATCCTCCTTTACAAGATGTAACTCGGAGTCTTAGTAGCTCATATAGCATGAGTGGGGTAGAGTGGATGTGTCATTTATGTGTTCCTATTATGCTCAACTACCAAATTAGGTTCAAAAGTATTTGAATGTGTTTCGGTGAATCCTGACATATTTGGCTGGTGGAAACTACCTCAGTACCAATCGTGGCAATGCACACCGGCGCGCACCCTAATTAATATCGACCTCGGAGCACCGATTTCTGCTGAATTGTTCTTATTCCCGCAAAACATACCGGCTCTATATATTTTCAGTAGTGGGATAATGGTTGATGCAATCCCTTTGAAAGAATAGGCTAGAGCAACTATGTCAAATTGCCAGATTTGGATAAAACTTTAACACACAACAATGAGTGACAATTGTTGGAGTGGGGCTGACTACGAAGTATAGCAAGAACAATGTTGGAGTGGGGTGACTACCAAGGAGAAGGGACAACAAACACATCATTTCCATACCCTTCGGTTCTGTTTGTATAGCGGGGGGGGGGGGGGAGAGAAAGAGGGTCGGAGGTCGATCTGGTTGCTTCGCCGGGGTGGCGGCCCCGGAACAGGTGGTGTGCGTTGTGGCGTTTGGTCGATCTGGGTCGTGTGGGCGGCAGGTCGATTCGTTTGTGTGGTTTTTGGCCCTGTTTTCCTCATAAATAGGGCATTGTACAGTTTGTATGGTTTTTGGGCCCGGTTTCCCTTATAAACTGGGTCAATTCCATTCTATCTATTCGAGCGGTGGATATCGACCACCTTAAACTCAAAAAAAAATCTTCAAAAAAATTAACATTTTGTCCTTGTAGCCCATAATACAAAATTTTCGGGTTGTGATTTTGCATGTTTGTAGGCAACATCATAGACTACATCCAGAATTATTTTCAATTTATTTTAAAACTTCTAAGTATTTTTCTTTTTGATTTTTTTAGAACGAAGGGAGCACTGAAGCTCGGGAACACAAATGGTTTTCCGCATTAATGGTACCCTATAGAGACTTGGACCACATTATAAATTGTACTCCGTACCATTTAGAGCAGAAGACAAAAGAAATATAGTTGATGCGAGATAGAGGAAGTGGCAAGAAAGTCCATGGTTGTCGTGAAGTTGACATGTGTATTATGCTCAGGGCGTGCATTTACAAGGTGCAACATTCTTAAAATGTCTACACTGTTTCGTACCAACATGCTTATATGATTTTATTTTCTTTCCGTAGCAAATACTTATCACAAGAAATTGCCGACGATAATGGTTGATCCTCCTTTACAAGATGTAACTCGGAGTCTTAGTAGCTCATATAGCATGAGAGGGGTAGAGTGGATGTGTCATTTATGTGTTCCTATTATGCTCAACTACCAAATTAGGTTCAAAAGTATTTGAATGTGTTTCGGTGAATCCTGACATATTTGGCTGGTGGAAACTACCTCAGTACCAATCGTGGCAATGCACACCGGCGCGCACCCTTAATTAATATCGACCTCGGAGCACCGATTTCTGCTGAATTGTTCTTATTCCCGCAAAACATACCGGCTCTATATATTTCAGTAGTGGGATAATGGTTGATGCAATCCCTTTGAAAGAATGGGCTAGAGCAACTATGTCAAATTGCCAGATTTGGATAAAACTTTAACACACAACAATGAGTGACAATTGTTGGAGTGGGGCTGACTACGAAGTATAGCAAGAACAATGTTGGAGTGGGGTGACTACCAAGGAGAAGGGACAACAAACACATCATTTCCATACCCTTCGGTTCTGTTTGTATAGGGGGGGGGGGGGGGGGGGGGGGAGAAAGAGGGTCGGAGGGGGAGGGAGAGAGAGAGAGAGACTGTTGTTTGAGTACCGCCAAACTACATACTCTTCCCCTTGGTCAGCTGGGCCGTTGAAATGCTGACTAAAAAGATGCCTTCAATCGCATATCCTTTATATAACAAGGGTTTTTTCATGAGCATTATGTTAACCTATGCGGTAATCAATTTTTTTGGAGAACCCATAGCAAAGCATGGGCCTTCAACTAGTTTTGATATAGAGGGAATAGTAATTTATTCTTACTAGAACATAACTTATTTAGTTATATTTAATGCAATAGATTACGTTTCTCTAAATGTGTGAGTTTGAATACGTGTCCATATTTAACAATTGAGGTTCATAGTGCTTCCTCGCCCTCAAATATGTCTCGTATAAGTAGAGTAAGAAAAAGGTCAGTAATTCATAGGTTTGACCAAATATGTACAGAAAACTACTAACTTCTACAATACTCTAGTAAATTATACGGAGTAAAATATATTTTAGGGCGCCTACAGTGCAGAGCGCTTAAGTAGGCGCTTTAGGAAAATAAAAAATGTTAAGGAAAAGAAAAATCAAATAAGTGTCATACGTCCTGTTCCCCAACACAGGACGCTGATCTCAGACGCTCCAAAATATTAAGCACAAATTAAATGCTTCTATTCTCCAATGCGGCAAATTGAACGCCCACGGCTTTGTGGAAGAGAACGCTGCTGGAGGCTATCGAGAAGAGAACACTGACCGGCAGCAAGCTCGCTGGCTCCACTTTTTCCTATCCTTCTAGGCGAATCCCCATGGTTTTCCATGACCGACCTCCACATCTGTAGCAACTCTCCATAGCTGATCTCATAATCTGCAGCAATCTCTCTTTTTTCCAAAAAATGGAACCACAGCTTCGTCCTGGTCATGCCCATGCCCTCGGTTGTCGCTGGCGAGCCTCGGCAGCGACGTAATCATGAATTTTTCATGGCTCTGAACCCTCTTTTGTTGAAGAAGCTCTCGAGTGTTTTTTTACTTATTAATACGCTAACTATTGATAGAATGAGGAGTATCACATTTCCTTTGAGAAATAGATTTTTTTGGCATTAAACATAGATCAATAAATCTTAGAGAAATTAAAAGGTTTGCACCTAATATATTCTGGTTGAGCCAAAACTAAGCAAAGCCGCTAAAAAACACAATGTAAATGCAGTTAGAGGTGACGTTTGAATTGCTTTGTATTCTGCCCTTTCCAGAAAGTTGGGCCAAAACGGGAGCATAAAACGCAGGGCAATGTTCCAGCGACTGTTACATAGCATAGCATACATCTATCTATATGTATAGCACAGCACCCACCTAAGATAATGCTGTCACAAAAACGAGGCCTCATCGCCCTAAACTGCCAAAATCGAGGCCCTTGATCGAGCAGATTTTGAAACCGGCTACCTGGCCAGCGCAACACATCCTAACATACGAGTAGTGCTCTATTAGTAGTTTAGTACTAGTAGGCCAGTAGGGTACTGAGTACCAGGTATTCCGGTCATTACAGAGATGTGAGAGGAACCAAGCCAAGTTAGTTTTCCTTTTCTTCCTTCTCTCTGAACGACCCGGCATGGGCAGTTGCTTATCTTATACACGCTACGGGTCCTCCGCAGCCTTCTCAGCCTTCCTGCAATTAATCAAGTCGCAGAGATCAAAAGGCGTCGAAACTACATCTCAACCGGCAGATCGACCTACAAGGGATTTCGATATATGCCCCATCTCTTCCCGTGGATGATGGATTCAGTCGACGATGGTAATAGTAACCCAAAGCCAAGCAATGTCATCGTTACCTGAGCGCTTCCTTAATCTCTTTACTCTTGGGCTCGAGCTGCAGCGCCTCCCGGAACGCGTCAGCAGCGCCCTTGTAAGCCTGTGCACAATGAGACAATATCGATACCACGAGAGGGAGGTATATACAAGTGGAGAGGATGAGTTTGCGAGCCTAGAATCGATACAAGCAGCTGTACCTTCATGAAACTGAGGGCTGCGCCTTCACGGTACCAGGCCTTGGACCAACGGGGCAGCATCATTCTGCACTTGCGCGCGTCTTCCAGAGCTAAATCCCCATGTCTCATGCGCAGCCAGCAGAGGCTCTGGTTGGCATACATGGTGGCATCAGATGGGTCTATGTCAAGTACCTGCGTTTACAATGAGCAAACGTGGGCTCAGTTTAGCTCAACAGGTTGGTCAATGGATCTACTAACAGGTTCTATGGAGCATATCGTTGCCTTTGCGTCAGTTTAGTTTATTTTTATTTTGCTAAAAAAGGAGGCTTATTCCCCAGCCTCTGCATCATTAGTTTAATTAATGTCTGACCCAAAGTAACAAACCACGAATATAAGTTGTTGTCTGACTGAGCAAAGAAAGGGCATCTCAAGATGAAGTGCTAAACTCTGAGTGTGTGTCATTGTACGAGAGAAAAAACACTCCAAATGCCGCAATTTCATCATCGGATGTAAGGCAGGAATGACTCTAAGGATATTGAGTTCATCATAAACCATCAGACAACCGTAGAGCTACAGAGAAAACTAAAACGCCACATTTTCAATCTTGAGCCTGATCTGGAATTATTTGTTGTATGATATTTGCAATTGTTCCAAACAAGTACTAGATAGGCTCATGCACTTACCTTTCCATAGAAGGACATTGCTGTAAGGTACTCCTCCTTTGCAAATGCTTCCTTTCCTTGTGACTTCCAACAAGCAAATCTTTCTTCCAGAGAAACTTTGGCCTGAACACAATAGCATGTTCAGTTACACGCGTACCGAATGACAGATGGACAGCACAGTAACAACTTAAAGTTCGAACATTAAAATAATGTGCTGCTTGGTCCATAATCTCGTTAGCTTTGCAAACTTGGCTGGGGGCAGTACCCACACAACCATCACGACTGAAATCTGTCAAGAACTTTCCCAGTGAACAAAACATCAACTCAAATTTGAATACAAGCTCTATTAGGTATAAGAATAACATCTCCCATCATACATAAAGGGTGAATGTACTAAGAATTTATGAAAAATGTACAGGCTTGCAGATAGAACAGGGTGCCTACAGATCCACAAATGTTATCATGCATAAGACTTGCCCTAAGGATGTCAAAGTGAAAACAATTGAAGGACCAACGAGATCCATGCATGCAAACAGAGTCAATGAGTATGCGTACTGCGTGTTGGAACTTTGTAATTTGGTAAGGCGAACACAACAAAAGTTATCTACAAGAGCACAACGAATTATTGTGGTCTAAGTAGAAAATACGAAGCAATCGCACATTATGCTTCATTAATATAACCTGGAATCAAATGGTAAAAACATTATGTTCATGCCTGAAGAGGATTGATATGTGGAGGATTCAGAGTTCTAATTATCCCATCAACGCTCCAATCTGGCAGAGATGGAATTTGTTTTGTCCTAGAAAATAGAACTTCAACAAGGTCACGTCGACCATGAAATGCTGCTACCTCAACTGGAATTGCACCATGCTGTATCATAAAAAACAACATAAGATACCATATAATCCAGCACGAAAATGAAAAATGCCATCAATGCCATTAGATTTTCTTTTCGAAAAAAACTTTGCGGGAAAATGAGATATTCCTGAATTCATTGCACTGGCAGTAAGAGATTTAGACACTGTTAAATGAACAGAACAAAGTTTACAAGAAAGCTATACATAGTACTACCTCTTGATCCATAGTACATGGACTCAGGGGAACACTAAAACATAATATGAAATTACAGTGACCAACTAGTATCATGATGCTGAGATGAGAGATTTAATACCTATTGTACCACTTAGCACTAGAGCTGCAATCTTGGGGTTTCTTCCTAAGTCAGTGCAGTCTGAATTCTGAAGCAAACCCAAACAGATGTACTTGAATGCAAACCTACTATACATTATTTAGTTGAACATGAACAATCTATACAACGTACTGTTATCTCAGGAGACCTTAGTTAGATTCCACCCTGTATCAGATACAAGGAGAAGGGGGCCAAAATTGCAAATCGGAAAGCATACAAGAGACAGTAAACGGACGGATGAGACAAAAAGCTTTGTGAGAAAATGAGATATTCCTGAATTCATCCCACTGACAGTAACAGTTGTAAACACTGTTAAATGAACAGAACACAACTTGAAGGAAAGCTAGACACAGTACTCCCCTTAAAGAAAGAAAATTTCAAATCCTCGCCCGTTTTAAAAGTGGCTGCGTGCATCAATCGATGCAGAGACAAGTGGGAATTCTCCTTTAAAAAAAGAAAAAAAAACTAGACACAGTACTGCCTCTCGAACCATAGTACCGAGAGGACCACTAAATATGATACTGAATCCCGATGACCTTCTAGTATTATGATACTGAGGTGAGATATGTAAGGCCTGTTGTACTACTTAGAACCAGAGCTGCAATATTGGGATTCCTTCATAAGGCAGTGCAGTCTAAATTCTGAAGAAAATCCAAACAAGTGCACTCGAATACAAACCTACTGTACAGTTAGTTGAACATGAACAATCTTTAAAATGCACTGGTATCTCAGGAGAACGGGGCCAAGATTTCAAATCACAAAGCATAAAAGATAGTAAACAGAGATATTGAGACAGAGGTATACTTACCTCGTTAGGAATGTTAGGGTTGGCTCCAGCCTCTAGGAGCAAATTGACAAAGTCGGTGAAGCCATCATCAACTGCTTGCGATAAAGGAGTTGGTACAGAGTTACCATGGGCATTCAGATCAGCACCAGCCTATGGATAACAGTAAAATAGCTTTAGACTCAGAGCTTGTAGAAGTAATCTGACACGTTCAACCAGAAAAACAAGTTACTCTACAAACTCAGGACACCTGCTAGTTACCGTAAAAAAAAACAGGACACGGTCAAACATAAAAAAATATAGCAAGTCAGTAAATTACTGGACCTGAATCAGTAGCTTCATGCATTTCAAGGACTTCCCCATGACAGCCATGAGGAGTGGTGTAAGGATGTGATTGACCAATTTGTTTGGCTGAAAAGGGGAACGAATCACAATTTTGAGAAGACTTATTTTGATCACAAAATAATATAGCCTACAAAGTATTCAGGTACACCTATAAGACTAAACAATTACATCATCAGGTAGACACGCTCAATCGCTTTTTCCATTTCAATTTGTAATATTCATTCAACAAACTGACAAATGGAATAGACAAACTTACATCAGCACCATGCTCCAGCAGAAGCTTCACAACATCAACACGGGCCTTTGCAAGCGCCACGTGTAATGGCGCACCCCGATGATCAATAGGATCCACAGGAACTCCTTCAGAGAGCAATAGCCTTACAGCCTCGCAGTGCCCTGGAGACACAACAAAGATAGTACAAATCATGATAGATCAAAACCAGAGCCTTAACAGAGCATATATGTAAACAGTATGGAGTACTTGTATTAAAGCAATGTCATTCCTTCAATTCACCGAAGAGTGAAAAAGCGCACCTTCCTCTGCAGCATTATGCAGCGGCGTGGAGCCCGTCTCGTCAGGCATCTCAGGGTCGGCACCGCGGTCGAGAAGGTACGTCATAACCTTGACATTCCCCTCAAGTGCGGCGTAGGACATGGGCGTCTCACCTACAAGGGGGCGTAGAATATATCGGTGATAAAAGTAACTGATTTTTCCCTGCCATGGACGCACACAGAATTTCAACTAGGTGCGCGTACCAGTTTTCGACAACGTGTTGACATCAATCCAAGATTCCTCCACCAGAAACCGGCAGCTCTCTAGGAAACCCTTGCCTGCTGCAACATGAAGCACTGTATTCCCTTTCGCGTCCTTAGCTTCCCGCAGGTCCACATTCCTCGTCATCTCTGAAAGTGCAGACACAACTGAAGTCAGACAGCAGAGATGAGAATTCCACAATTTCGTGAAGCTGAGTCCACGCATTCCCCAAATTTAAGGTTTCTTCCTTGTAAATGTCTTTGGGGATTCCTCCCAATGTAGAATGAATCGAAGCTCGCTCGCAGAACTCAAGGAAATTAGCTATTTGCAGCGACCCCACCCGTACTGCAGGCCGCTGCAAGAGAGAGGAGAGAGATAGAGAGGCGGCGCTTACTCTTGAGGAGGCGGAGGTTGCCCGTGTAAGCGGCCTGGAGGGCGATATCGGAGGTTGAGGAGGCCATGGCGGCGGCGACCCTGACGGAAGGTTCTCCGCCTCCGCGGCTGGTGTAGGGTTTGGGGGAAGGGATGGCGCGAAACAGGGGGGCACTCTGATGGAAGGGCAATCACAGAGTCCTAGCTAGATAGGGAAGGAAATCATCTTCCGCTCATTGGTAGCGGTAAAATAGCATTAGACAAAAAATCAATTTTTTTAAATTCAATTTTTTTTTTGCATTAGACAGAACTTGGAAAAGTAATCATGACACATTCAATTAAGGGAACGACTATGTGTAAGGCGCCTTACATTTGGCAAAAGTGTAGACACTAGGCAGGACCACATTTAGATAGCAACGTGTGTCGTCCGTTCCAAAACGTACAGCGCGCCTAAACTCATATGCCGTGGTGCGCTGCGGAGTGAAATGGTCATCTTTTGCATGCAAGCACAAAAAACCAAAAAGGTGATGTCATCCCGCATTAAATGCAAAAGTCAAAAATTCAAAAAGTTGTGTAGCCCAAACCGTTTATCCGATTAAGAATCCGTTTTCACCACTGAGCTTGTCGCGACGAGATCTTCGAAACTAGATCCCATGTTGATATGTTTCGACGAAAAAAATTTCGGACCCAAAAGTTACCCACCCCGTAACATATAAGTTATCCAGGATTAAATACGTAAGTTACCCACCATATTGACGATTAGTTTTTGGGCTGAAATATATCCATTTTTTTGTTGTCCTTTTAGATTTTTACGAGTTTTGAAATTACCACACCTAGTTTTTATAAGTGAATATCACTTTGAGATAGTAAATTTATCTTGCATAAGTATAAGTATTAGGATGATGACGGTCGATTTCATACACATGAAAACACATGGATAACTTTATCAGTATTAGGTTGGTGACTCCATCAGTATTGGGTGGTAAGTATTACCAAGGGAACATGATACTTTATCAGTACTGGGTGATAACTTTATCAGTATTGGGGCGATAACTATTATCGAGAGAGTATGATAACTATATTGATTTCGTGTTGGATAACAACACTATGAAAACACATGGGTAACTTTATCAGTACTAGGTGGGTAAATCCATCAGTATTGGGTGGTAACTATTGCCGAGAGAGTAGGGTAACTATAACGATTTTGTGATGGATAACTACACATAAAAATACATGGGTAACTTTATCAGTATTAGGTTGGTAACTCCATCAGTATTGGGTGGTAAGTATTATCAAGAGAACATGATAAACATGGGTAACTTTATCAGTACTGAGTGGTAACTTCGTCAGTATTGGGGCGATAACTATTACCAAGAGAGTATGGTAACTACATTGATTTTGTGGTAGATAACTACACCATGGAAACACATGGGTAACTTTACAATACTGAGTGGGTAACTCTATAAGTATTGGGTGGTAACTATTACTGGGAGAGTAAGGTAAATATAACGATTTTGGGTGGGTAACTTTATCAGTGCTATGTCGGTAACTTTATCAGTACTGGGTGGGTAACTATTACTGATAGTTTAGGGTAACTATATCGATTTCATGATGGATAACCATATCATGAACAGATGGGTAAATCCATAAGTATATGGTGGGTAACTCCATCAATACTTGGTAGGTAACTTTATAAGTACTAGGTTGATAACTTTACCAGTACATGGTGGGTAACTCTATCAGTACTGGGTGAGTAACTTCATCAAATACTGGGTGGGTAACTTTATAAGTATCAGGTTGGTAACTTTATCAGTACTGGGTAGGTAACTTCAATAATATCGGGTGAGAAACTATTACCGAGAGAGTATGGTAGCACATCGATTTTGTGGTACATATATCATGAACACAGGATAATATCATCAGTATCTGGTTTGTTTAGCTCGGTGGAGAGCTTCAATGACGTGAGAACACGCATGATTATTGGACAATTCATGGAGTAAGGCGACTCGGAGTCGCATCAACACGAAGGCGGCTGCGAAGTCCGGTGCACGACCACCGTAACACCGTATGAGCACAGGTAGTGCCACCCCGACGTCGTCCACCTCGTCGAGATATCTCTCTCGGTACAATCAAACATCAACAAAATCTCTCCATCTAGCTAGATTCAACAAACACATTCGACAAACATCAGTAAAAAGTCCGGACATTCAGCAGAACATCACAAATCAAGGCTCCTCGCCCTCCTCTGCTCCCACATTGTGCTCTGCTCCTCGGCTGCGCCGCCGTCCAAGCCCAAGGCCAAGCTCTCCGGCAGCCGCAAGGAGCTCATGTCGTCCGATTCTGACGATGGGGACGAGCTGATCAAGGCGCCCAAGACCACCGTGGCGACCAAAATCAAGAAGAAGGTCTCCCCCGACGCCAAGAACCAGACCAAGGTGGTTGTGAAAGGCAATAAATCGGAGCCGACAGCGACAGCGACAGCGAAAATCACCAAGAAGCCGACCACGAAAGCCGCCGGCGATGTGGCCGTTGCCAAGCCAAAGGTCCCGAAGCTGGACAAGACGACCGCCGCGAAACCGGACAAGGGCGCCGCCACCGCCAAGCCGGTGGACAAGGCGGCCACCACGAAGCCCAAAAGCACCGATTCCGCCAAGTCCACAAAGATGGGCGCTGCCAAGCCGGTGAAATCTGAGGGGGGAGCCACGAAGGCGAAGAAACCGTCCAATTCGACGGGGGATGCTGGCGGCAAGCCGGCCAAATCGACCAAGAAGACGCAGGTGGTCGCCGACGTGAAGGCGAACTCGAAGGTGAATACGACCGCGAGCAAGGAGACGGCCGGGGTGGAGGAGGACGTGGTGTTGGGGGAGGAGGCGGAGGGGACGGAGGACCTCATGTCCGAGTTCCGGGACCTTCCGGCGCGGCTGCGGCGGCGGCGTCCGCTGCGTCGGTGGCCCTGCTGCTGCTGCCTCTGTTCATGCTCACGGCGCTGGTGCGGTGCAACGAGGGCGGCGGCGTGGCCTCGGGCTCGCGGTCGCGGCGTGCTACTGGGCTTCAGCCCGCACGAGAAGAGAAAGGAGAGAGAATGTGGATCGGGAGGAATGAGTGGCTCGGGACCGCACCGCGTGACGCGCGATCTCCTCCGTCCGTCCGCAATCCGACGGCTGTCGCGCGTGCGTACGGATTCGCCCCTGGCAGGCGCCTTACAAATAGATTTTCCGTTCAATTAAATAAAAAGTTACTCTACAAAACCAGTCAACATGCCCGAGGACTAGGGAGCTAGCTAGGACTCTGGCCATGTTGGCTAATGGCCGGTATAATCACAGATTAAGGGAGTACCTGATTTTCTATTTGGCCTTAAGTCAGGTTTTGGTGGGGTCATTTTTGGTTTGTACTGCATTTGGGTTTTCTCCGGTTCAGTTTCAAGCCTACTCAAACTTGCTATTAAACCTATAAATGTTATAGCACTACCCGGCGTGTGCACAGCCCACTTTGAGGAGGCAAGGCACACTATCCTCACCCTCCATTCACCTTTAAACAGTATTTTTTTTCACCGTCCTTTCTTTTGCAGCCGTTGGATCCTCGTTTTTTCCGTTTTCTACTTGCTATGTGACACAGAAAGTCCATGACGGGTGGGCCAACAGGTGGGAGAGGCCCAAGCGCAGCACGCCCGACGCGTCGCCCTTTCTTTTCCGCGTTTTACTGTCGTGGTAGATAGCGACGGCCCAATGGGGCCGCACGGACGAGCGTCCAATGGGTGCTGCACAACCAGCAGAGAGGAAAAACCTAGCCCCCAATCCTCATTCGACCCTCCGCCCCACTCTCTCCTTCTCCTCCCATTGGTTTCTCTCCTCTACCCAGCGCCGCCGCCTGTCTTCACTGCGCCGCCCTCCTCCTCCTCCAGCGCCGCCGTCGGGCTTCCCCACACCTCCCCTCCTCGTGCTGTTAGGCTGTAGCGTCGTGCAAGGCGGCGAGATGTGTTCTTCTCCTCCAGCTCGCCATCTGGCGTCGCCGCCGTGCGCCAAGCTCTTTGAGGCTGGAGCGTCTGATGCCTCCGTGGAGCGGTGCTTGGCTGGGGGCCACGCCGCCGGCTGTCACCGCGTCTCCCAATCTGCGCCATCTCTTCCTCTTCCGAAATTTGTGGATCGAGAGGGATGCGAGCGAGGGCGTCGGCGGCGCACAGCCAATCCCCTTCCCCTCTCCATCTTTCGAAATTTGTGGATCGAGAAGGATATGAGATGCAACCACGGGTGGGGCAAGGAGGGCGACGAGGGAGGCGAGTAAGGGCGCCGGCGGACTCCTCCATGGGTAAGCTCCACCCTCTTCCTCTCAACACATCTCCCCTCTCTCATCTCTCTCTCTATCTCTCTCTCTCTCTCTCTCTCTCAGCCCTAGAGGAGGATCTGCATTCATGGGAGGTTCGGTCCCTGCTCCTCTTCCTCTCCCCTACTCCCCACCCGATATATTTAGATTTACACTACAACCGAACTGATCTTTTGTGACACGGTCATTTTGTCACTTATTAGCGAAATTTGTCACGGATTACCCCTCGTGACGACATTAGTGCGTCACTAAGCCCGTCACAAAATTCTCGTCACAGATTAAAAAATAGTGACGCCACGACAATTTCACGTCACGCATTATGGATCATCGGTGACGCGTTTTTTCGCGTCACAAATTGATGGGATGCATGACAAAATTATTTGTCACTGTTCATTCGTAAATTTGTCATCGATGAACGCAATGCGTGACAAAAATCGTGTCATTGATTAGTTCGTCAGCTGTTTTAAACCGGTCAAAGCTGCTGACCTG
The DNA here is from genome assembly GCA_947311845.1 of Poa pratensis. Taxonomy (NCBI): domain Eukaryota; kingdom Viridiplantae; phylum Streptophyta; class Magnoliopsida; order Poales; family Poaceae; genus Poa; species Poa pratensis. The sequence goes on from CAMZMU010000043.1 coordinate 39,252,118, forward strand.
TCGGTCAATGAAGATGACGTGGATGCTGACGTGGATGCTGACATGTGGCTGTTTAGGTGGCAGTCAACGTGTCTGTTGACGTGTATGCTGACATGTGGGTCGTTCTTTGCTGACGTGGCATGACGAAAAATGGGTCCACAAAATGCTGACGTGTGGGACCCACCGGTTTGCTGACATGTGGGACCCACCAGTTGCTGACATGCGGGACCCACCGGTTTGCTGACGTGTGGGACCCACCTGTTTGCTGACATGTGGGACTGACGGCTGTGACGCTTAACAAATTTTGTCACGGTTGTTAGCCGAAGGAAAAATTTCAATATTTGCAAATTTTGAGGCAATTTGTAAATAAAAAGAATTCAAATGAACCATTTGCAAAAGGAACCGATAAAACATTATTGCACTTATAATTCAGGCACACAAAAAACTTAATGTTGATTGACACCAACTGTTACAATACCACACGAAAATGAAAGAACGTAGGCATAAATGTGGATGAAATCAAGTTTTCATGAAGAAAACACTACTGGCGGGCAAGGTTTGCTGCTTATTTGGTCAACCATGGTGATTGACAATTCCTGATGAGAAAGCCAAGAATTGAATCCATTTCTTGCTGCCTCGATTTTATTTCATAAGTCATGTCATCATATGACTCGTGGAGAGCTTCATATTCTATCTGCTTCCTTTTCAGGTCTTCAGTTTTTTCTTCCACGGCCTGTATCCTTGCCTGCAGTTGCTGGTACTTGGAGATGTAGGTAAGGACTGTTGCTCATGATCTTCTAGTATTCCTTCAAACTCTGGGATGCTTGCAGATGTCATGCTAGATGTAGTCCCCAAGTCTGAGAGGAAAATGCCTTTCATTCTGCGTTTCTTGAGGACATCTTCACAAATCTGCAGATCAGTTCGGGGAGTCTCATCTTTCATGTTGGACCCATTTTTGCAAGGATCATTTCATCCTGTCATAGGATATGCGTATTTTTTTGTCAGGTGCAAGAAACAGTACGTAATAATGCTACAAGAAAATGTTAACATTTTACTTACATAAGCAGCTTGTGCATCCTTGCTCATGATACCAGCATTGTTTGTTTTGGTTATTTTAAAAACTTCAATAGGAGTTGCTTCGCGCGTCTCAGTAATCTTGAAGACAGGAGGAACCTACAAGGGTTACGAAACACGTAAATACGAAGAGTATATGAAAAATTGAGTGAAGAGGTAAGGTTTTCAGAGGGATAGCCACTTACTGCAGATACGTCGCCACCATAGATGCTCCTTATGAAGGTACTTGTCGCACCTAATTGGTTCAATTCATATACTCCCTGAATTGCATAGTTTACCATAAAGTTAAAATATATTAGTGCACAAGTTATAAGTGAAATAATTAGGTACAACTGAATTTTACTGATAAGTACGTACTGCATATTCGTCGCTAGCATCCTTGCTTGTAGCGCGACTTGTCTCACCTATCTGGTTCATTGTACTCTTCCCGTTGGTTTCCTAGTAAGCCATGATGTAAAAACATATGAATGCACAAGCTATAACTGAACAAACATGAGTTATAAAATCATGGTGTCACAGAAAACATACTGAATCGTAGTACATCCAGTGCGGTCCAGGAGCCTTCTTCTTTCGGGTGCTTGAACCACCGTAGACAAAAGTTCTTGCTATAGAGTCAAAATCTTGCATTTCTTCACCATTTGCTTCAGCTTGCTTCTTCAGTAGTGCAGACATACGAGAAGCATTCTGTTCCATCGCTAGCTTCCTAATCTTCTCATATGCAACTTCTGATATGTCTTCCTTACCTGAAATAAAAGAAAGTGAATAATTTTATATGCATATATATTTATTGATGGCACATAGCTTAAAACATGACAACTATCAATTCATATGTCTATGTTTCTGAACCGACGCAACTATCGTATCATACAAATTGAATAGTACGAGGTCCGTGCAGAACTATAAGCCTGACAGACAAAGGTTCTGTTTCAGAGCGACACTTTTACTGTAGCTCATCTAGCTGTTGTCGCTGTCTGTTTCAGTTTCATTTGGTTTAGTATTTGTCAGAATAAACGTGGCATTTTTAACAGACTTACAGAAAATAAATCATGACGGCAACTTGCACAGATCTCAAACATGAAAGTTGGTCTACCCATCTGAACCAACTATAATCCATGAAACCGTACAGTACTTGACCATTACCTATACGACTGTGAAAAAAATTGACTTCTTTAACGATAGTGATGACTTGATACGTAAGAAAGAGCGTGCAATATCAACATTTGTAGCAGATATGATCTTGCAAATATAACTGGTAAACTCATGGTGTTTACCCGAATCAACAAAATATCACAAATATGCATAGATCTATATGGAATAGAAGATGAGAGGGAAACAGGTTGGCTGAACAACCCCTACTACAAGAAATTTGATCTTTACCAGGGCTGCCGGTGTTCTCCTGCATATTCATGCCGGGGTTCTCCTCCAGAATGTTGCCGTCCATGTCGGTCGTCAGGTCGATCACATACAAATCTCCGGGCCAAGTCGAAATGTGTCCGGCACCCCCGAGCCACCCTCTAAACATGGGGCCTGTTCAGGGCTGCAGGACATGCCCTCCGACAGCGGGACCACCTCGTCATAGACACATAGCGCCAGAGGGAGAGCACCCAATTCTCGCTCTCCCTCTACATTGTCGTCCCGACTGCCAAAAATTTCAAATCTTATATCCATTTCTATACCTTGCTGCCGCCACAACCTCCTCGTCTTTGTCGACCATGGAGCCAAAGATTCTCGGCCTCACGCTACCTCGCAAGCCGCCGACGCCGAAGCAGCAGCCGAGAAAGAAGGGAATGAACGGAAGCAGGAGGATCTGTCGTTGAGCGCGCAGCTACGCAAGCTCGATTCCGCTCGTCGATAAGACCGGCGAGTACGGGCGAAGGATAAGGCGACGCATGACCAAGTCCTCACTACTGACATGCTGGTCGCCATTAGCCAAAGTAGCACCACTTACGCCGCCCCTTGCGGGAACTCGTCGCCGTCTTCCCCGCACTATTTCGCCGACCCGGGCATGGTGACGACCACAAACTGTCACGTTTCTCATATCGCCAACAATCTGGGGGCGGCGTGCGTCGACCCAAGCCGCGACATCAACCTGAACGAGGAGGTCGTCTACAATGTGTCGTCGGCGCTGCGTCGTACGGGATTCACAAGCGGCGACTCGACAGCTTCCGGTGCCATCTCTTCAGTTAGTGTGACGCCAACATGATCGGTGAAACGCCCGAGCTTGGCGAGGTGTGTGTTTTGTGCATGTTCAAATTGATTGTGCCGGCCAAGTGAATTTGTTTGTGCATTTATTGTGTCGGCCAAGTGAATTTGTTTGTGCATTGCGTGTTGTTGTAGGAGGCGGCGTCCGGCCAGGGCGATGCGGTCGGCCAGGACCATGATGGAGAGGCTAGCCAGATGATGAAGTGGACGTGCATGATCTTGAGACCGGCGAGGTTAACAAGAGGCCGGGTTCAAGAGGCAGGACATGGAGTGACATGGAGGATGAGTTGTTGTGCAACTCATGGATGGCGCTAAGCCTAGACGCCAATCGCGGCACACAACAAACTCGTGAATCGTATTGGAGACACATTCACAATGACTTCAATGAAAGGAAGACATATATCCACAAAATGACATGCTTCCTGATCGCAATGCGAAATCAGTTGGATACCGGTGACGTCATAAAAGGGTTCTGCAATAAATGGGTGCTAAAAAAATTGTGTTGAGAAATGAGAGTGCCAAAAATGACACCATGAAAGTAAGAAACCCTTTGCATGCATATTTGACTTGTGGCTTCACTACAACATACCCAGTTTTCAACCACGGATTAAGCCCGTGGTGGAAAGTCAAATATCCGCCATAAAGGCTGAACTAAGACGGATCTGTCATCCGTTGCCGGAGCCGTGCCATAGATAATTCTCTAGACGGATTTCAGGAACCGTCTTGGATCCGTGACGGCCATACCCAGCCCGAGGCCCGCCCGGCCCGTTTCGTCGGGACGGACCAAAACGTCATCCCTGTCTGTCCCCTTGCCGGAAAATTGGCGACACTAGTGTCAGATGAATGATTGACCTGCCAGGATGGTCAGGTGACGTCAATCTTGTCATCTAGCGTGACTTCATGTGGAACATGGCAGCACGACCTGCTCCAGATCATCGATCACAAGAGGTGTAGCCTCTTCCTCAATATGTCCAGCTTTCCCAAGGCCTCCTCCAGATTAGCCCTCGCCGCCCTCGTCAACGGGAGCTCCTTCTCCTTGCCCTTGCTCGCCGACGAGGACATCCTCAACCAGCGAGAAGATCTCCTAGGCGCCCCGCCGATCAGATCAGCGTGCGCCATCAAAATCCTCACGAAACCTTAATCGCCTCTTGGGGAGGCTCCGGTTATTTCGGAGGAAAACTTTCGCCTTACGGCGGCCTGTCCTCCTTCTTTATCCCAAACAATTACAGCCCTAGTGTAGCACGGCGAAGGCGAGAGCAGCACTATTACTCTACCAGACTACCAGTGCATGACTAGGGCTGGGCACTTTAAACGATGAGTTTGCTGGCACCTAGCATCGAAAGGAGGAGGAAAATGCCACCCATCATCCATGATCTGATCCGATCTCGCTCTACAAGCATTATAACTAAAATATTGTTTTGAGTTGGGATATCGTCACCAAACGTGCACGAGGTTACCGTGGCCATAGACTGAGCGGATGATATTAGTATATTACCATGACTCTGGATGACGCATATGAAATCGTTCGTTGAGCGCTGTTGCGCATGAGTTCGTCATCGATAATGTTGTCTCCGTGGCAGCGAACGGGTATTAGGTTAGTACTTATAACTAGCTAAATGTCCGTGCGTTGCAACGGATATAAAGATATATTTGAGCACCAATCATTGCATTTATTTTATTTTATGAACAAAAGTGTCAATAGAGTTAAGCGTAATTGCACACTCTATCTACTCTTTTCTTTCTACAAAGAGTATTAAGCTTAATCCGCCAATCTCTTGTAGTCTTCAATCTTACCACATTTTTTTATATATCCTAAAGAAAAACAAATAGTAATGACTTTTTTCCACTCAGGTTCCTTTCTTGATAAATTTTCATCATAGAAATATGTTAAGCACCCCCCACCCCTCGTTAGTTCCGACGCGGCGATGGCCCAGGATAGGTCTGAGGGCTGTGTGCTAGCCTCGACATACATCACCGTCTTCCATAGCTTAGAAGGAGTCGGCGGCGGGCTGAGGCAAGACAAGCCGACATCACCTCACACGACCGCCTCCAATAACCACCAGGAGGAAGAAAGGAATAGATCAAAATTAGGTGTGAAATTTTCCACTGCATCGCACACCTGAAATAATATTGCAGAAGTACCGGTTAAAACTGAAGACAATTACACTATTTTCATTAGCGCAGCCTTCCTCGTTGCTTCTGTGTGTGTATTGTGCCTTCGGATGGTGCATTGCTTGGTTGGTGCTTTGGTCACCGTGAACTGCAGAAACTTTGAACAAACTTTGAAGATAAATGTAATATTTTAGAGAAGATCTAAAAACTGTATGAATCTTAATTTTTTTAGAACTATATTTTAAAAATAGAGGTCGATGTCTGAAACATCTCGCGAGCTCGTAACATCAATATGTGGAAGATCATCCATTTATGCAAACCCAACCACGCGGACAAATCTATTTTTATCTAGAAGTTAGTTGCAAACTGCACGCTGTTGTTTGTCTGAACATAAGCCTGACTATTCCTTGCTACAAATGAACTGACTGAGAAAAACAGGCAGCAGAGCCACACATGCTGTGTCAAAAGAACAGAGACAGTACGAAATATTTCAGATCAAACAGCCGGGAGCGTAGATCAAGATTAGATGTGAAATTTTCCATCGGTCCTGCCAGACGAATGTAGTCTCCCACGACGATTTTCGGATCACCAGTTCACCAGTCACCACCATGAGAGAGAAGTTAAGGTAGAGAAGGATTAGAAGGTAGCTTTACCATCGTTGGGATCGATCGCCAAGTTCCTGATCGTATCATACTCTCCTATCACCGGCCGGAGAGATCATTGATGTCCAGGTTGAGGTGGTCGCCCGTCCACGGATCCTTCGTGCTCGTTCGGCGCCCTTGTTCAGCAGCCCGATCCTTCGCTACGCAACGGGCTGGGATCACCGGCTCCTTGGCTTGGGTTCGTGTTTGCTCAGCTGCCCGTCTCCTCTCTCCTTGATATTTGACCTAGGTCAACTTCTATATATGATCTCCTCGGATCGATACGATTTCAGATCGATCTCCAAATGTGATTCATCGTCGCCCATCCACGGATCCTATTATGTTACGAGACTCTAAGGATGCAGGATCTAGTACGTGCGGTTGACGAATCGGTTTTTTTCTCCATCTCCACTACTTATAAAAGAGCAAAGTTAAACTTTCCTACATCCACCCAGAAAAGTGTACACAGAACCACCAACACCGTTAGATCGCCCCTCCGTAATCAAATCTAACAGTCAATATCGATTTAATCATGTTCAACGGTGCAGATGCATCCTGTCGACTCGGTAGAGCATTTCCTGCCGACGTTTTTTCCAGTACGCGTCCCCCGATCGCTCACCATCCATGATCCACGCGATCCGATTAATTAGGAAACCTCCCCACTAATTCCTCTCCTCCAACTTTCCTCCGCTGGGATCTCTCTCCTTCACACCGGCGATGGAGAGCGGCGACCGCAGATTGTCGACGAGCCGGATACGGCCACCAGGAGAACCGGACGCACTGAATCCAGATTCCCCACCGCCTCCACGCCAGCTGCCCCTTCGCCACCGGATTCGTCGCGCTAAAAAAAACCAAGCACCTGCCCGCCGGCCGCTGCGCCGTCTTGGTTTCCGCTCCCCAAGGGACCTCCACGAGGGCCTTCCTGCCGGACGCCGCAGAAGCGACGGGGCGCGAGCGAGAGCGAGCGGCGACCTCGATCCAGGCGAGACCGCGAGACCGAGCGGCAACCTCCAGGCGCGAGGACGACGTGGTTCGCGTGGAGGGCAACAGGCCGGGACGGCGCCAGCCATGGTGCCGGCGGAGGAGCGGGTCCGGCCACTGCTGCGCGCCCCGCCGCCGGGCCTCTGCGTCGCCGCCATGACCGTCATGCTCCGCGACACGCAGACCAACGAGTACGGCACCGTCTCCTACTCCGACCTCGGCGGATTCAAGTACGTTGCTCTCTTCCCGTCTTCCGTTTCCTTGCCTCGCTTCGCTGCAAGACGACGCCTTCCGGCGGCCATCGACGCTTTCCCCCGCTGGTGTTCGCCCGGTGCACCTGCAGACGGTCGATCTGGACCCTAACCGCGGCTCCACTACGTCTCGCTCGCCACAAGGTACTGCTCTTTTTTCCTCTAGGAATCGTGTGCGCATTTCCCGTTCCATCGATCTACAGGTTGACAGTCTTCCTCTTTTCTGAATTTTTCAGACTGCACGCCAAGCCCGGAGGACCCCCATGCTGCGGGCATGCGAGGATTACTCTGCCCCTCCTTCATTACAGTATGTACGCTTGCAAGTTTACTAGCGAGAGCAGCTTGTGTCCCCCCATGCGAGGATCCCATCAATTGTTTGGGCGTTGCTGCTGACAGAGTCCAGTCCATGTAAGATCTCTTGGTGTCTCCCGTTTCCTTGCCTCCTTACTTCAGTAATCTTGCTGCGTAGATGTCCTTTGTTTCTTACTTTTGATTGGGAGAAAGTAATTATCGTGGAATATCTTTGTTTGTACATTTCCCAAAACCAGTGTAAGCGTGAACTTATTTTGAGTATATTTGTAAGAACTTACGTTGTGTTATAATTTGGAGATGTGTGTTGCACGTGCAAAGCAACTAATTGCGTGTAAATATATTTTACTGTGCTTTTTGTCTAAATCTTGCGTCAACCAATTGGCACTGCTTTTATCTTGCTAACAAATTATCTATGTAAAAGATGTGTTTCTTCCCTCACTTATCTGTCAAGTTTTAAATAAACTTGGAAGTGGTTTACAATTGTACTACCAGCAGTAGTTTTGTCCGATGGTCAAGTGCTGTCTAAGATGTATTTGCTCTCGATGGCAACCTCCTAATGCAACTATAATTTTTTGTGTTGTCTCATTGGCATGGTAAATTCTATGTACTTTTCTGTATTTGACTATCCCGTGCAGTTTCAGAGATATCAATGTGTTGTTTGTGTTGTTAGCGTTCAATTTTTCTGTTGTTGCCTATTCATATGCAATGCAATTATCAAATCATGCTCGAGTACAAGTGTTTTCATTATTTGTTCTTTACCTGGTTATTTCCACAAAATATGCAGTGACCTTTGTTCTTTATTTTGGTGTTACGGGGCTGGACCTGATCCTCCTGATGGTGCCATACAGATTGGAAAGATGGAAGTGCAATGCATATAAGGTACTGGTTCTATTGTCTACATAGACAAACCTCCTATCATGCTTGAGCTGTTATGACATCCTGTAGCTCACTAAGGCATTGTTTCTGTGACACCAAGTATTTGTATATAATTTCACAATAACAAAGTGTGACTTATTTTCGTCATTCACTCACCCATCACAAGTCCGAAATCTTTGATGCTTAGGACATGATTGCTCTCAATTACCACCCGGTAAAGCTTGTGTTGTGGCATGAGAACGAGCGGGGATACAGGTTAAACAAATTTACACTCATTGTTCATTGCAATCTACAACCAGTGTGATTTTATTAGCTTGTAATGTATGCCATGTGTTCTACTAATTTATGTGCTGTGAAATGGCTCTTATTTCCATAGTCATCAAGTCTTCCAATTTTGCACTTGAATCTTATTTGGTCTTCCCTTTGTCATTGTGGGCAGCTTGAACTTAAATGCATGCCTCCAGATTCATCAAGTGGAACCCAAAACTTTGCTTGTTTGTGTCGAAAGTATAACTTTTATCAGTTTTATGTACCGGTGATAATGTTCTCTTAGTTTTGTTTCCCACACACCATCCAATCTGTTATGTGTTAATGTTGATTTTCTCAAGTTCTCATTCAAAAAGTGATACTGGTGGCAATCTGACCAACGCTCATGTACAATCTCAATATAAAAAAAATGATGCAACGTGTATCATGTTCTTTTCATTCCACTACAATGCTAAATGATAAAATGTTTCATTCTCAGTGTTCGTAACAAGAGGTATCCAACTATATCCAGTTAGAACTTTATTTCTTGCGCACATATAATTCATCTGAGAAATATTGAAACAAATGGCACATAGAGCCAAATGGAATTAAAAATTTAGGATTTTTTTCAAGGATCTTTTTTATGTAATTCCCAAGGAAACTTGCCATTGAGCCCAAAAGTGACAATTATGTCATAGACATAATGCTTCAAAAAATCATGCATTTATCGACCCAGCCAAACAATGCTTATGAAAAATATATGCGTTTTCAATTCCAATGTGAGTCAACAAGTCATGAGATCTCATTTCTGTGTTTTTCTTATTCCTGCATTTTTAAATAACTTTTGAATGAAAGAGAACATGTTGTACTATAATTTTAGAAATAATATCTTTATGATCATATAGAGACAGTAACCCGCAACATATCTTGGAGACGTGCGTTGCACGTGCAAAGCAACTAGTAACGAGGAGATGCGCGAAGCGCACGCACGATCGGTACCGATCTGGGCGACCTACCGATACGCACGACGTACCACCAACGGACGAAGGAAGAAACATTAGCCGCGATGGGCGACCTACCGATACGCACGACGTACCACCAATGGACGAAGGCGACGTACCACCAACGGACGAAGGAAGAAACATTAGCCGTATTATATATAGTAGAAATTAAGAACAAGCGTGCATATTCCGGATCATCAACTTGAAAAGAAAAAAAACTTTCTGGGTCAAGCTAAGAAAAATCGATCGAAATAAATTATTTATTCCCACTTTCCAAAATTCGTCCCGGCCCGCCACTCCAGTCCCAGCGCCGTAGTTTAGAAAAATGGCGCTCTAAATTTCCGAGATCCCCAAATTCCGCAACCCTAACCCTGTGCCGCTCTCCCGGCCGCCTCCCTTGCGCTCCCGACCGACGTCGCCCCACCTCTCCGCCGTCTTCGCAGCGTCCACAAATTTAGGGGGCGCACCCCTCCAGATCCGCCCGTGGGCCGTGGTTGTAGAAATGGAGGGTAAGATGCCGGGCCTTTCGAGCGGCGCGGCGGCGGCGGCGGATGATTTCAAGTACGTCTGCGGGCTGAGCACCATCCTGGTGGCCAGCATCCAGGAGGTCAAGGACTGGGTCTCCCAGATGGAGTTCATCTTCTGCAGCCAGCTCTTCCCGCGCATCCAGGCCAACTCGAAGCTCCTCCACGCGCGGCATGCCGATGGTGCCACCGCCACGACGGCGACCGAGGATGAGTGGCGGAAGAGGGAGGCCGGCCTTGTGGGCCAGCTGGAGGAGATCAGCTCCGGGAAGCGGCGTGCGGAGATGCAGCTGCTGCAGCTGGAGAGCTCCGTCGAGGAGATGCAGGGGAGGCTTGTGGTTGCCGCGCGATTGGCCGCGGAGCATGATGCCGAGAAGAAGCAGCTCCTGGGGAGATTGGCGGAGCTCAGCTCCGGGAAGCAGGGTGCGGAGGATAGGCTGCTGCAGCTGGAGAGCTCCCTTGAGGAGTTGAAGGCGAAGCTTGTAGATGCCGCACGATTGGCTGCGGATCATGATGCTGAGAAGAACCAGCTTCTGGGGAGATTGAAGGAGGAAATGAAGAAGGATGAGGTGATTTGTCGGCTCCAAAGGGAGATTGGGGAGAAGGCTGCTGAGATATCGAGGGAGAGGGTGGCACATCAGCAGCGGCAGCAGCAGATGGAGTCCAAAGATAAGGATCTTCTTGAGCAGAATAGAGTCAATCTTGTGACGGCAAATTACAAGGATCTCAAGGCTCAGTATAACCATCTTCTTAAGAAGATTGATCAGAATGAAGGCTCCAAGTCTCTTGTGAATCACAAGACCTCCGGAAGTCCTCCGAGTAAGAGAAAGCTTATAGGTACGACCCTATGATTTTCCAAATTTCCTAGTGCTACTTGCGTTTTGTCAATGGTATCAATTTTTTTGTTCTTGAGTTATGGCTAGAATTCGAGAATCGTACAAGTATCTGTACTTTTCTCGCAAATATGATGAATGGCGCAGATCAATGTTAACTTTTTTTTTTTGAACCTAAGACTGTAGGGCAAAAGCCCCACAGTTTATTTATTAATTATATAAAAGAACTGTCAACTGTACAACGTATACACCTAAGGCAGATTTTATATCCAAGCCTTTACAACAGGGGCTAACTTAGCCGAGAACCTATGTACATGAATATACATGTCATGTAAGAATCTACTCCTCCAAACAGCAAAACGAGGTCTCTCCTGCCTGAAGATCTTATCATTCCTGATCTTCCAAATATTCCAGCAAGCTATCATAGCAACTTCCATAAAGAAAGGCTTATTAAAACTCTGTTTAGCAGCTTGCACCACCTGTAACATATTATCACCTTGGGGCCACACAATCTGTAAGTAGTTCCAGACTAACACTGAAATTGCATTGAAAGAACAAATGCTGTCTATCCTCATACTGAAACCCCACGCACAGCTCACAATGTTCATCATCAGTTACGTGCCAGTGCCTTCTCTTTAGTAAATCTCTAGTATTCAGACGGTCTTTTAACAGCAGCCAAGTGAAAACCTTTACTCGCATGATGCATTTGTTCTTCCAAATCCAACCAAAAACAGGACATACAACAATGGTACTATGTACTTGTGCATAATATTTCGCAGCATAAAACTCACCCCCTTTCCAAGGAGTCTTCCACACATCCGACAAAGATTCATTTAGCTGGAAACCATCCAGCCACGATAAAAGAGTTTGATACTCATCATATGCTCTAACCGAGAGAGGGAGATGAAAACATTCAGCCTTGTCTGCAGTGTTCACCAAATCCTTAACAGACAACTTTTCATCAATAGCAAAGGAGAATAACCTAGCAAAACGTTGACTGAGAGGAGCATGATCACCTCCAATTTCCCACTCATCTAACCAGAATAACACTGTTGAACCATCATTCACATCAGGTCTAGCAACTGAACGGTATTTATCCATCAGTTTGGCTACATCCCTCCACCAGAATGAGCCACACAAATTCTCCGCATGAGGAACCTTCCCTGTATAATATTCATTCCAAATCAGAGCCACCCAAGGGATATATAAAATTTGTGCAAGAACTTCATAAGTAGAGCATCATTCTTAACCCCAAAATTGACAATTCCAAGGCCTCCCTTGTCTTTTGGCTTACAAATGGATTCCCAAGAGGCGAGAGACTGCTTTGGGGTATCATCATTTCCTCTCCACAGACATTGCCTTATGATTCTGTTCAGCTGGTCAATAATCCCTTGGGGAATATGCAAAGTACAGAGAAAGTGTACTGGGAGAGAGGCAAAGACCGAAGTGATTAATTGTAGCCTAGCTCCTTGAGATAGAAGACAAGATGTTGCACATAGTTTCCTTTCCAACCGAGTCACAACCGGAGTCAGATCCTGGATCGTAGGCCGGACAGTTCCAACTGAAAGCCCCAAATAGGCAAAGGGTAATGTTCCCACATGACAGCCAAACTGCTGGGCCAAATTGATCATCTCTGAGTTATCCACATTGATTGGTAGCATACAAGACTTAGGGTTTAGGTCAATGTTAACTTGCTAGTATCTCTTTTCTGTCAAAGCTATCACATAACATGCATGCTGCTAATATTGGAAGAGTTACTGATTGGATATCTGTATTTACATCTCACTTGTTTGCTTTCCAGATTTGCAGGACACAGGAAAGGAAAACATTCAGTTAGTGTCTAAGTCCCAAGACAAAAAGAATGCTTCTAGTTCATCTGCGAAGGCCCAAAAGACTCCACGTGCTACCACGGCCAGGAGCCTCTTCAGTAACTCACGCCTTACTCTACCATCTCATCCAACCAAGCCTCCACAAAAGAATGCTGCTGGCACTTTGAAGACAGATCTGTCCCGTTACTTCGTTACCAGCACACGACAAGGGCTGGGCACCTTAGACGACGAGGTTGCTGCCACCTATCCTTGAAAAAAAGGTTGTTGTCAAGCATTGGAAGGAGGAGGAAAATGCGCACATCATCCACTATCTCATCTCATCTTGCGCTGCAAGCATTATAGCTAAATATGTCTTGAGTTGGGATACAGTCACCAAACGTGCACTAGGTCACCATGGCCATCCGCAGAGCGCATGAATTCACTATGTGTTGCTGCACATGTGTTCGTCATCAATAATGTTGTCTACATCGTAACGAACGGGTATTCCAAAAGTAGTTTTTTGGCTCCCAAGCAACAGTGATTCTGTTAATTTTAAAAAATCGTAAAAAATATTTACGAGTTTCAAAATATTCTGAAAACAATTCCGGATGTACCCAAGGATAAATTCTACAAAAATGACAAAATTTGATAAATTTGGAGATTTGAAAATATGCATATTCAGATTCACACTTTTCTCATTTTTGTGTAGCCTAGAATATGAAGTTTTTGGAAGTTTATTTTTACACGTTTATGGGATACATCTTTATGTGCATCTAGGAATTTTTTTCATTTTTTTGAAACCCGGTAAATATTTTATTTGATTTTATTAATCTATTAGGATCACTGGAACTCGAGAGCACGAAATCTTCCCTAATGGGTATTATGCGAATACTTATAAATGTAGAGTAAGTGTGCACATTCTGGATCATCAACTTGAAAATAAAATATTTTCTTGGTCAATCTAAGAGGCACTGATTGAAATAGGACACGACTAGGTATATGACGTTTTAGATTTGGCAAATATGTAGAACGTCCTTACAGCTATTGTCTGAATCACGCCCATGTGAGAGAGCACTGATGGTGCCAATGTGAGAAAGGGCGCATCCGCACGACAACGACCATGTGAGGAGCCGATGTGGTAGGAATTCACGTCCGTCGATTCTAGGCTAGGGTTTAGAGGAATTCAAACCAGAGAAGGGGATGAGAGAGCAGAGAAGAAGAGATGAGAATTCAGAGTTCATTCATTTCAACGGTGTCCCACGACGGATTACACAGGCTTATAAATGCGCCTCTCAGACACGACTTCCTTGCGCGCACACGACTTGCCAGCTGTCTTGGCCCTCCACTGGACCCGACCCAACATCGAGCCTAACAAGGGTCGATTACAGTGTTTATTGCCACTTCAGCCTGGATTGGAGACACGACAGTGTCCCCCTCTCGAGATGAAACCCCGGTCCAGATAGAAGCAGCAGGGTAGCGATGTTGCAACACATGATAATCCTCCCAGGTAGAACAATCGACATGAAGTGATGACGAACGAAGTTTGATCTGAGGTATATCAGCATTACCTTTCTTCACCATGCGACACTCCAGAATCTCGGTTGGAAGAAATTCTCCTGAAGAAAGGTCCACCACTGAAGATAACTCAGTGAACACTGGACTGTAATTTGCAGTAAATGGCTTGAGTTGCGAAATGTGAAACACATTATGTATCTTGCTTTCAGGCGGCAACTGAAGTCGATAAGAAGCAACTCCCACCCGTGCCAACACCTTATACGGGCCATAGAACTTTAGAGCCATCTTTACTGACGCTCGTTGCACAACTGAATGTTGAACATATTGATGCAGCTTGAGCAGGACACTGTCACCAACTGAAACTGGCGATCCATTCGATGTTTGTCTGCCCGGTTCTTCATCCAGAGCTGTGCACGCAACAAGTCCAAGAATGCTTGCCTTTCCTCAGCTACCTCGGTAATAGCTTCAGCACCTGAAACACCAAGATTGGGCATAGTACCCAAATTTGGATAAATCCCATACATGGCCTTGAATGGAGAACAACCCACTGATGTGAAAGGAGGAATTGTACTAGAATTCAGTCATGGGCAGCAATTTGCGCCATTGCTTTGGAGTGTCATGAGATGCACATCGCAAATATTGCTCCAATAACTCGTTAACTCGTTCATACTGACAATCGGGCTATGGATGATAAGTAGTTGAGTAAGACAATTTTGTACCTGCTGCCCGAAACAATTGCTTCCAAAAATTACTTGTAAACACACAGTCTCGATCAGAAATGATGGAAGAAGGTACCCCATGCAGTTTCACAACATTATCAAGCACTGCAGCGGCCACTTGACTTGCTGTGTAAGGATGTTTAAATGGGATGAAATGACTATACTTTGTTAATCAATCAACCACAACTAAAACCACTTCATAACCCTCTGACTTGGGCAATCCATCAAGAAAATTCATAGTAATATCAAACCACAGATTAGTAGGAATCGACAGAGGTTGTAACAGTCCAGCTGGATGTGTATTCTCATGTTTCGCATGCTCACAAACATGACATTGTTTCACCCACTTCTCCACTTGTTGTTTGATGCCTGGCCAATAATTTTTTTGACACACTCGCTGGTAAGTGGCTTGTATGCTAGAGTGTCCTCCCACTGCGCTCGAATGCATAGCACTGTTCAACTTAGTTTGCAATGCTGAATTATTCCAAATCCACAGCCTACCTTGCTTTGTATCTGATCAGACCTTCTTCTAAGGAGTAGCCTTTACTGTGAGAACTCACAAGTGCTAACTATGACAATAAATCTTGTGCATGATTATCAGTAGTGTGTAAGTTCATTACCTCTTGCACCCAAGCAGGTCGACAAGAGGACACTGTAGTTGTAGCCATGAGATGAGCTACTCTGGAGAGAGACTCAGGAACCCCATTGTCACAGCCCTTCTTATATTTTATGTTGAACTACATCCCAACCATCTTTGCCATTGCGTTCCTCTGCAATTCAGTTGTGAGTTGTTGGTCTTGTAAATTAACCAAACTCTTATGATCTGTCAGAATGGTAAATGTGCCACGCTGCAGATAAGGACGCTACTTGTCCACGGCAAGCATGACTGCCAAAAATTCTTTTTCATGCACTGAGAGTTTCCTGTTATTCACCATCAGCGCTTTGCTCAAAAAGCTATTGTATGTCCTTGAGATAGTACATCACCAACACCTGAATCACACGAATAAGTTTCCACAGAAAGTTCTTGCTAGATCGCCACCAGAACCACACAGGGCTGCACCACACCTGACGACACCTCATCCAGATTTTGAAACGACGAGACTCGGTTGCAGACCACACAAGAGCGCGGAGCAACAAGCCATCACCATCTCTGGATCCGGCCTCCACACGTCGTCTACACGACCATGGACGACCGCCACCACCAGGGACATTGTCATGTTCCCGCCTTAACGCGCCACCTCAAACCCCATGCGAGAGAGGCCGCCGTCACGCGAGGCACAAGTCCCACCGTCGTGGCTATTTGCGGGTTTTTCCCAGCCATGTTAGCCGACGACGGCGAGGGACAACCGAAGTGAGGAGGGTGACGACATGAAGGCTAGGATTTGCAGCTGAGCCGCTCCAGTAGCAAAGCAACCATCACATCACAGTTAAGCAACCATAGCCTAAACTATGTTTGCAGTTGTGGATTTTCTATAAAAAAATCTATTTCTCATGGGACATTCTAGTTAGTTGACATATTATTGTTTCTGTGCTGAAGAAGGCGATGAGTACAGTTCAATCGACTTACAAATAGTTATATATCGGTTAACTAGTGATAACCATCCAATTAAGCTATCCAATCATTTTGCACTTACACGAATCTAAGTTGCCTAAAAAATTGTAAAACTACAAAAAAAAATCTTACATTTTATTACCTCCGTATCAAAATATAACATGTGTTATACAGATGTAGATAGACACCTATTAGAGTGTAGATTCACCTATTTCAGCCTATATATATAGTATGTATTGAAATATCTAAAACATCTTATATCTTTACTATTAAAGCAGAGTGCGTGGTATGGTGTCACACTTCTCACTATTTACCTAACAAATGCCACCGCCCTCGTAATTCTCCAATCCTAACCTCCCTTTCTCCATAGTTCTCTCGCCCTCCTGTAAATGTAAACGTGCGTCCACAAATAAACAACCCCACTGACCACGGATTTAGTCCTATCTTTAAGGATGAGTTTGTTAGATTTTAAGTGCATGGCGCAGGGTTATCTACTCAGGTTTGTTAGATCTCTACGACTCCACGAACCACTTCTCCCCTGATAAATGCATAGTCAAACTTCTCTTTCGATCCCCTATCACACGCTGCCGATCGATCAAACATCAAATGAAATGATCTTCTCCTGGGCGTTGATGGGGAAGGGTGAGCACAGCAGGGTGTCAGGAGCAGCCTTGCGAGCCGGCAACAGGTGGCGATCAAGCTGTGTAAGCCTTCGGCGGAGTCTTCGACTTTCTCCGGGAGGTGGGCACCATCACAAAGCTGTAGTACGACATGATCACCCTCTCATGGGCGTATATGTCAAAGGCCGCAACCTGGTGTCCGTCTACAGGTATCTCCCAAGAGGCAGCCTTGAGGACAACCTGCAAAATACACTTTTTTACATGACTACACTCTGCGTCGCACGGCAGATCATGTGCACGTGCGAGTGAACTAGTTTGTACATATAGTTTTTCAATTTCACAGGGACAAAGTCGAAGCCGATACTGCCATGGGAGAGGCCGAGAGGAGGTACATGACGGCGGCCGGGTTGCTGATCCTCAAAGATGTCAAGTCATCCAACATCAGTCACGGACAAGGTTTTAGTTACCGAATAGAAAATTTTCCCGAGGGGGGCCAGGATTCCCGGTTACCGCAGTTACCGAGAAATCCCGGATGGTTACCGGACAAATTCAAAAATCAAATTTTGAATTCATAAATTAGCGGTTTTAATAGGATTTTTGAATTCATAAATTAGCAAAACGGTATTAATAGGTTTCCAAGCTAAATTCTGACAGTCACCAGACATTAGCGTATTGGTTCTTCGCAAAACTGTGCTACCGGATTAATCCTCAAAACAAGAAATATTCGTAAGGAAAGAGACTCGAACCAGGGACGACGATACTAAAACGAGATTTGCTACCAATATGCTATGCAGACTATATTGTAAAGAAGATACACGGCGTTTTTATGTACATTGAGTGTTCAAATTCAAAAAATTCAAATAAATTCGGGATTTTTTGGTCGGTAAGCCTGTTTACCGAGGGGGCTCGGGAAACCCGGTTACCGGGCGGTAACCAGATTTACCGCCCGGTAACCAAAACCTTGGTCACGGACGAGTTTGAGCCTCAGATACGACATATCAAATGCTCTCTAATTTGCCGTCTTAATTTGAATGTACTACCATATTTTGATGCGCCGTCTTAATTTGGATGTCTATTTTGTTTGCGCAAATGGTTCCTTCAAAACACTATATTTGATTGTGCCACTTGTACAATTTTGGTCTCGCGATCTGGGCACCGTCCATCCCATCCTCGCTAACATACAGTGAAATCGTCGACACGCACCTCCCACAGGTCTTCATCAGCGGCCGCCGCGTCCTCCTCGCCGCTTGTCGAAGGTGCGGCGGCGAGCGCTACGTCCTGTGCGGCAACTGCTGTCACTGTAGACACAAGCGTACAGCCTCAAGGGCGATGGGGGCTTCCGCACCTTCGCCGGCTGCAATGAGAACGCCGTGCCCGAACTGCTCCCCGCCGGTCATCTATGAAGGTTCCAGTCTACTAATGACATTTAACCCAAGGTCCCGCCAGGTTTGCAGATGATAAAGAAGGAGAGCAGTTCAGTGCAGCAGCCACATGCAAGTGCTGATCATGACGATACTGTAAGGATTACTCTAGGATCCGCGATACGATTACAGATACACTCTCACAGAGATCCAATTCGAGTACAGAGAGAAGGGGATCGAGAGAGAGGAAGCAAGGACAGGGAAGCAAGAGCCGGTTCTGCCGTGATCCAAACGGATGCTTGCTACACACGAAGCTGCAGCTTATCTACTACTGCTGCCACTCTGGGCCTAGGTATCTGGCGTTGGGCTTGCCGAGTCGCTTGGGCCTGTCATGGGCATCGGCACCAGCGCTGACCTCTTCCTTGTCGATGACCTGGTGCTCTTGTGTAGGAGGCTGACAGGTAGGGTCCCTAACACCCCTCCCCTGTTGAGAACCAGCTTGTCCCCAAGCTGGTGCAGCTGGGAAACGTTGTTGGAGATCATGACGATCCTCCCAGGTCGCAGCCGCCGGCGAACTTGAGGACCACTCAATCAGTACCTGCTCAACAATCTTGTTCGACTTCTTGCGCCAACGGTGGGATAGTATCTTGACAGGCACAGCAAAGATGTCAGCATCAGTAGGAAGTGTAGGCGATACCGGAGTACCTGATGAGACGAACGGCTTGAGCAAAGACACATGGAAAACAGGGTGGACAGTAGATCCCTGCGGCAACTCCAACTTGTACGCAGTTTCACTGACTTTTGCACTGATGTTAAAGGGCCCAAAGTACTTGAAGAGAAGTTTGTGATGAGCACGAGGTGCTATAGAAGATTGTATATAAGGTTGGAGCTTCAAGAATGCTTTATCACCAACTTTAAATTGCCGAAAGGAACGGTTCTTGTCAGCATACTTCTTCATCAACTGTTGGGCACGCAGCAGATGCTGGCGCAGTAGGTCATGCACCACTCGACGCTCAGCTAGCCAAGTGTCCAACTGCGGTACTTCACAAGTATCAGGAGCCGTGATACCCCAGTGCCTAGGTTCGTGCCCATACAAGACAACAAATGGTGAAGAGTTCAGAGCAGAGTGGTGGCTAGTGTTATACCAATATTCTGCCATGGAAAGCCAGTGACTCCATTTCTTTGGGCAAGACTGCACAAAACACCGAAGATATGTCTCAACGCACTGATTAACCCGCTCCGTATGTCCATCCGAAGCTGGGTGATAGGCTGTGCTCAGTTTCAGTTCGGTGCCCACCAAGTGAAAGAATTCTTGCCAAAATTTGCTCGTGAAAACTGGGTCACGATCAGAGACAATAGACTCAGGCAAACTGTGCAGTTTAAAAATGTTGTCGACAAACAACCGGGCCACTTTCTCAGCAGTATAGGGATGAGACATGGGAATAAAATGGGCGTATTTGGAGAACCGATCAACCACTACCAGCAAGCAGTTATAGTGACCAGACTGCGGAAGCCCTTCCACAAAGTCCATGGCAATGTGTTGCCAAGGCTTCTTAGGAATCCGTTCCAAGAGACCTGGGTATTTGATTCTTTCTGGCTTGGCTTGTTGGCAAATTTGGCAAGATTGCACCCACGATTTAATTTGCTTCTTCATACCCGGCCAGAAGAACAAAGCACGAATTCTTTTATATGTGACTGGTGCGCCAGAGTGTCCACCCAGAGAACTTGAATGGAAGGCAGCAAAGATTTTTGTTTGTAAAGGTGGACTATGACCCAACCAGATTCTGCCATCATACCTGATTAACCCATCTTGCAAACTGTAATGTTTATCGCCAGTTGAATCTACTGCCAATTGCGACAGCAACTTCTGTGCTTCAGTATGAGCATCATAACCTGATATCACTTCTTGCTGCCACACAAGCTGACAGACGGTCAAGGCTGCCACTGTCAAGGTCTGCTCATCATGTTCAGTCTTGCGTGACAAGGCATCAGCAGCAGAATTTTCACGCCCTCGGCGATAGACAATCTTGTATCGAAGACCCAGAAGTTTAGAGAATGCCTTCTTTTGCCAGGGTGTACTGAGGCGTTGATCTTCCAGATGCACAAGGCTGCGCTGATCAGTTCGTATAACAAACTCAGCGTGTTGGAGATACGGTCTCCAGTGATCAACAGCTAACAAAATAGCTAGGTACTCCTTCTCATAAGTAGATAACCCACTGGTCCGTGGCCCCAATGGTCTGCTCAAGAACGCAATTGGATGCTCTTGTTGCTGTAGCACGGCACCAATGCCAACATTGCTTGCATCAGTCTCAATGATGAAGGTTTTGTTGAAGTCAGGAATGGCCAGAACCGGAGCAGTGATTAATGCTTGTTTGAGCAGGTCAAAAGCAACTTGTGCTTGCTGGGTCCAGACGAACGGTATGTTTTTCTTAAGTAGCAAAGTTAAAGCTCGAGCAATAATGCCAAAATTACGCACAAATTTCCGGTAGTATCCACACAGTCCAAGAAATGCTCGCAGTTCCTTAAGATTGGTAGGTATCTTCCAATTAGCCACCTCAGCAATTTTAGCAGGGTCAGTGGCAACCCCTGAGCTCCCAATAATATGACCCAAGTAAGCCAAACTCTGCTGGGCAAATGAACATTTGGATCGTTTAACCTGCCACTGATCACGCCGTAATAATTCCAACACAGCAGCAAGGTGTTCAACATGTTCTGACAGTGTAGCACTATAGATTAAGATATCGTCGAAGAAGACCAAAGCAAACTTGCGCAGCACCGACTGCAGAGTAGTATTCATAGCACTTTGAAAAGTTGCTGGTGCCCCTGCTAATCCAAACGACATGACCTTATATTCGTAGTGACCAGTATGGGTGCAGAAAGCGGTTTTATGTTCTTCTCCAGGTGCTAGCCGGATTTGATGATAGCCAGCCCTGAGATCCAGCTTTGAAAACCATTGCGCCCCTGCTAATTCATCAATCAACTCATCCACCACTGGTATAGGGTATTTCCGAGGTACAGTAATCATGTTGAGACGGCGGTAATCGATGCATAGCCGCCAAGTGAGGTCTTTCTTCTGGACTAAGATGGCTGGTGAAGCAAAGGCACTAGTGCTGATCTGGATAACACCACTTTTAAGAAGTTCAGCTACTTGTCGTTCCACTTCATCCTTCATGTCAGGTGAATTTCTGTAAGGACGAATTTGCACAGGTTGGGCACCTTCAATCAACGGTATTGTGTGATCACAGCCACGCCTTGGTGGTAACCCCTCTGGTTCAGCAAAGACATCATGGTACTGCTGCAAAATATGCTGTATTGCCGGAGGTAATTCCGTAACTGATTCATCCTCCTTTGGATCAGCAGTTCTGATCACGAGTATCTGTTCAATATCATGATTCCGGTGGAGGCCAGACAACTGCTCTACAGAAATTTCATTGCAAGTTACTATAGCCGCTCCAATTCCTTGCAAATACACATCCAAGCCATCATCAGAAATTTTCAATCTCTTTGTTGGCCAGTCAATATTCATAGGGCTGTGCTGATATAGCCAATCTTGGCCCAGAATGACATCGAACACACCCAGTTGCAGCAGTTTAAAAGAGGTAGCAAATTCATGGCCTTGAGATTGCCAAGCACATTGTACAATTTCTTCAGTACACGGCAGTTCTCTGCTATCAGCAACTTTAACTCGGACAGGAGTTGTAATTGGTGTGATTCCCTGGAGCTGTGACTTCAGTTTAGCATGAATGAAAGAAGCTGTGCTACCGGAATCAACCAAGAATGTGACTGGAATGTTCTGAACCCATCCTTGAAGGCGTAAGACAGTTGGTGCACCATCATTTTCAACCCATTTATCTGACAATGCTTGAAGAGAAATGGAATAACAATTGTGAGTCACTGCTTCAGCTGTATCTTGTTCTTCAGATAACCCCAATGCATCGGCACCCATAAAGTCCAACAACTCCTCAACAATGTGCAACTGGATGGTAGCAGGGCAAGTATGATCCTTACCCCAACGCTCACCACATGTAAAGCAAAGCCCTCTTGCTTTTCTATATGCCTTCAGTGTAGCCAGACGAGAGTTAGCTTCAGTTTCGGCTCTTGCACCTTCTTGTCCTCGACGATCAACTGCTGCCTTATTAGTCTGAACAACAGGCATTCTAGCTTGAGGAGGTGGAAGTAGTAATGGTCTACCCCTGTACGGTTGCTCATTATACCGTTGATGAGCAGGTCTGGCAGTTTCGGAAACTTCTTCTTGCAAAAGAGCCAAAGCACACGCAGTATCGAGATCCATGGTCCTCTGTACCATGACCACCGATCGAATCTCATTCTTCAAGCCCTCCACAAACCGTGTCAAAAAATACAAAGGGTGAATCGCATCAGAATATGCAAGTAAATTGTTCATAACTGTTTCAAACTGTTCTATGTAATCAGAAACTGTTCCTGTCTGTTTCAAACTATAAAACTGTCGGATAAGAAGCTGATGCTTATCCCGACCAAAACGAGTACAAAGTAAAGCACAAAACGAACCCCAATCTAGTGCTACCACTTTCTTCCTAACAGAGTGAAGCCACACTTTAGGAGAACCAACAAAATTCAAAATAGCCATGGAAACCCAGTAGGAATCATGGATCGCAAACATGTCAAAATACTGCTCGGCCAAAATCTGCCACATCTGAGGATTATCACCATCAAACACAGGAAACTGGATAGAAGGATTTGCTTGACCAATTTGACCAAACAACTGGCTAGCAGAGCACTCAACGTGAGCATTAGGTGCAGAACGTAAATTCCTGGGGGTCTGGAAGTTGATCATACCCGTGCCCGGGGCAGACGCTGGGATCACAGGGACCCCAGTCGTTGCACCCCGGTGTAGCAGTAGATCGTTGTGGCCTTGCCCGAGATCGGTCCCCAACGGCGGCTTCCCGAGCAGAGATGCGGCCGCCGCTGTGAGGGCGTCAGCTTGATGGGCAGCTGCCAGATCTCCATTTGGCGGTGCCGAGGTGGCACCAGCCGTGTCCGTGGCCGATGCCTTTTGCAACGCGACCACCGCTTGATGAAGCTCATCGACGCGCGACTCCATGCGCGGGCGCCACTCGTTGATGTCGGTGGCGATGTCGCCCAGCTTCCGATCCACCGCATCCGCGCGCTTCTCTTGGCGGTCCGAAGCGGCCACCAAGTACTTGATCTGCTTCAGGATTTCCTCCGATGTCGCCATGGCCTCTTGTTCCTCGCGGGTTTGTCGTTGACGCCGAGTCTCGATGATAGACTCCAGATCGACAGAAAATTTTCTGGCGGAAGGTGTGGTGGTGGCTCTGAATACCAGGTGTAAGGATTACTCTAGGATCCGCGATACGATTACAGATACACTCTCACAGAGATCCAATTCGAGTACAGAGAGAAGGGGATCGAGAGAGAGGAAGCAAGGACAGGGAAGCAAGAGCCGGTTCTGCCGTGATCCAAACGGATGCTTGCTACACATGAAGCTGCAGCTTATCTACTACTGCTGCCACTCTGGGCCTAGGTATCTGGCGTTGGGCTTGCCGAGTCGCTTGGGCCTGTCATGGACATCGGCACCAGCGCTGACCTCTTCCTTGTTGATGACCTGGTGCTCTTGTGTAGGAGGCTGACAGGTAGGGTCCCTAACAGAGACCTTCAGTGTTTCTTGAATGAATTAATGGTGGCCAGATTCGCAGTGTGTGGTCTATCTTGCTTCTTTAACCTGATTTATAATTTTGAATTTCCTAGCTACTACCAAATGAGCACTTTAAAAGTTTTTGCAGAAATACCTACGGGTGTGGCCACAGGTCACTGAACCGTACCCACATATGGAGCAATACCCAAGATTCTTGGCAACAAATTGTCCTATTTGTAAGAAAATTATACTTCGTTCCTGTCTGTCTTAGTTTCATTTCATTTTTTAGTAATAACTGGTCATTTTGTAAGGTTGTATCACAGGCGGATGGTTCGAATGAGTTCAATGACTTTCAACCAGGCTCACTGAACACTAGAAACCATATCATTAGAGACGTAGAGAACATCGATATGGTAGTTCACAACGGGCACAATTGTCAGGCTAATTTGTCTCAGTGGGGTAGTTCAACCTTAGATTGAACCAATCGCATTGACTGTACCATACATGATTGGCATGTCAGTTTAGTATATCATTTCAGAGATCCCTTTGTTTTTTCCAAATGTTTTTTTTTAAGAACATGCAAAGCTTGCATGTCATGACATTAAGAGAGGGAACAGTGTTACATCATTATGTTACAACGCAACACAAAGACTGCAACACCACACTGCCTACAAACACAGCCAGCCTTCCGAAACTTGGGAAATTTGGAATGAGAGGAATGCTAGGGTCTTCCGAAACAAGCACACCTCCTCGCAAGCCATCCTTCTCAAGATCAAGAACGAAGCGAGGATTTGGGCCATTGCGGGCGCTAAACGTTTAGGAGAAATTTTACCGGGAGAGTAATCCGGTTGTACTTTATTTGGATGTTATGTTTTCCTTGTACCAACTCTCTCTTAATTAATATAAGGGGCAAAGCTTTTGCCCCATAGTTTCTATAAAAAAAAAACAAACACAGCCAGCCTAGCTAGAGCTACTCCTCGCGCCGACCTGCCTTTTTCCTTGCCTTCAACCACAGCTCGAACTCCTGTTGAATTAGCCTGATGATGACGCTATTTGTTGCCTTCTTTCTTTCGAAATTTCTGTCGTTTCTTTCTAGCCACAGCCATCGACAGACCGCAATGGCCAATGTCGTAAGCTCTCGTTTCTTCTCTCTCGGTCGGCATGTTCCCAGCTGGTACCACCACCTCCGAAGCTTACTTGTTGCAGTTGGGCAGAAGGCGCCCAGACCTCTATCAGACCGAACCTGGTACCAAATCGAGCGAGCCGTAGGGCACTGTAGGAGCAGATGATCCATGGTCTCAGGGAGTTGATCACAGAGTAGATAGACCGCCGGCCCCTGGAGTCCTTTTCTAAGCAATTTGCCCCCTGTCCAGCATCGTTTACGGAGCGCCAACCACATGAATTATTGTTTTATAGCTACAGGAATGGCCATTTATGTTGTGGTAATCATGCAAGACACTGGCCTAGAACTCGATCTTTCTATGAAAATGTCAACTCTGGGGAAGGATGTGGTGCTCCTGCACAAAATCATACTTTAAGATCTATAATCTCCCAATTCAGAAACTGACGGTCTTTTCCACTCTAGTATTTCTTGGTTGAACATATTGTGATTGTATTCTCTGTATATAAAAGCGTTGACTCTTATGCCGTATTCCTTGC
The DNA here is from genome assembly GCA_947311845.1 of Poa pratensis. Lineage (NCBI taxonomy): Eukaryota > Viridiplantae > Streptophyta > Magnoliopsida > Poales > Poaceae > Poa > Poa pratensis. Next base: position 39,278,016 of record CAMZMU010000043.1, read on the forward strand.
TGTAATTTGAACATGGACATCAGGTGCCGCTGAAGCAATCCTTGATGATGGCGGCCTACTTGGGGAGCGATGATCCAGCCCCCAATCTGGATGGAGATGTTGTCCTTGGTGACGGCGGCGTGCTCAGGGAGCGGAGCAGGCTGGACACGGCGCTCTCGTGCAGCATCGTCGGGGTTGCCGCAGACATTGCCGCGGCAACGAAGGAAGAAGTAATACTCATTAGTGCCATGTTGTAATTGGGATCACACAATTTTCAAGTTCTTATGCCAGTGTTATCTGTGCAAATATTATGTCATATTGGGTATTGTGAACATACAATTGTTACAATATCTTATTGTGCTATTTGAAACATTTGTGGTAAACATATTTTTTTTAATACTGAAATTCGTAGCAGTGACGGGTGGGATAATGGGCGTGTCATTAGTACACACATACCAGTGACGGGCAATCTGCCTGTCACTAGTAACCGTATTACCAGTGACAGCATATCAGTGACGGGCACCATGCCCGTCATTGATGAACAAAAACAGCCCGTCACTGGTATGGCTTTCTGTAGTAGTGTCATCTCTAAAATTTACTGAAAGATAGCTAACCTTCTTTAGGTATGCGACATATTTTTGGCATGTTCAGGTTCTATATACAGTGCTAATACAGACGAATATTTGAGGCCTTCATCTTTGTCTATATTTTGATTTTTTTTCATCTTTTTCTATTATTCACAGATTTATTTGAAACTCAATATTCATTTTTATTTTTATACTTCCATATTGGTTTTTTACACACTGCATAGTTTGGATTTTGGCGAGGGAATGATGATTGAAAACAAAAGGTGCAATTAATAATTGAAAAGAAAAGTTGCCGAGTGGTGAAACTCAAGGCTGTAGATAGAATTCTCATTTTCCCAAGCAAACTCTTCGTAAATATTTCATTTTTGTTGATTTGATCCCAATATTTTGCAGAACGGTGAAGTTACAGTTGGCATTGCAGCAGAGAAGAATATTCCACACCTAATGACTGAAATGATAAGTATGGTAAAAGTTCACATGCATATGCATGTTTGCAACAATTTGAATAGTGAAATGTCTTAATTTGCAATATTTTGTAGAATGGATTTTTAAATGTTTTTTCTGGTCCTTTATTTTATGTCAGGATTCACCGAAATCATTATATGAAAGCTATCCATAATCCTTTCTAGCATTTTAATTTCTCCACAAAGATGTTGATGCTTTCTCGACTTCTACTCTCAATTATAAGGTAATGGATTTTTTCTAGAATCACAAATTTGAACTTAAAACTATCTGTACATTGTTTTTCATTTTTTTAGGAGTAATCCGAATTATAATTTGCTCATGTTTCGAAATAGAAGGAGATCAATCATCGGTATGAGACGGGAGCAAATTGTGTTATACAGTACCATAGACGAGTCGTTCTCTTTCTTCAGGTTGCGGAGGTAGTACCACCAATAATGGTGAGTGAAGATTTCTCATTCCCGAGCTCCAGTGCTACCTATGGTTTAAAAAAATTAAAAATCATATTTTAAAGTTTCAAAAAAATGTGAAACAAAGCATGGATATTCTAAATGATGCATTCTAAAAGCATGCGAAATTTAGTGTTTCTGAATATAGTGTTTCTGAAGACTGCGCGGGCAGAGGGTTCGTCGACCATGACTGGATCGCTTTCGAGCAATGCGATGGTCGATCTGATTGCTACGCCGGGGCGGCGGCCCTGGAACAGGGTGGTTTTTGGTGGCGACCTGGATGAAGACTGCGCGGGCAGAGGGTTCGTGACCATGACTGGATCGCTTTTGGGCAAAGCGAAGGTCGATCTGGTTGCTTCGCCGGGGTGGTGGCCCCGGAACAGGTGGTGTGCGTTGTGGCGTTTGGTTGGCTTGTGTCGTGTGGGCGGCGGGTCGATTCGTCTGTGTGGTTTTTGGCCCTGTTTTCCTCATAAATAGGGCATTGTACAGTTTGTATGGTTTTTGGGCCCGGTTTCCCTTATAAACTGGGTCAATTCCATTCTATCTATTCGAGCGGTGGATATCGACCACCTTAAGCTCAAAAAAAAATCTTCAAAAAAATTAAGATTTTGTCCTTCTAGCCCATAATACAAAATTTTCGGGTTGTGATTTTGCATGTTTGTAGGCAACATCATAGACTACATCCAGAATTATTTTCAATTTATTTTAAAACTTCTAAGTATTTTTCTTTTTGATTTTTTTAGAACGAAGGGAGCACTGAAGCTCGGGAACACAAATGGTTTTCCCGCAATAATGGTACCCTATAGAGACTTGGACCACATTATAAATTGTACTCCGTACCATTTAGAGCAGAAGACAAAAGAAATATAGTTGATGCGAGATAGAGGAAGTGGCAAGAAAGTCCATGGTTGTCGTGAAGTTGACATGTGTATTATGCTCAGGGCGTGCATTTACAAGGTGCAACATTCTTAAAATGTCTACACTGTTTCGTACCAACATGCTTATATGATTTTATTTTCTTTCCGTAGCAAATACTTATCACAAGAAATTGCCGACGATAATGGTTGATCCTCCTTTACAAGATGTAACTCGGAGTCTTAGTAGCTCATATAGCATGAGAGGGGTAGAGTGGATGTGTCATTTATGTGTTCCTATTATGCTCAACTACCAAATTAGGTTCAAAAGTATTAGAATGTGTTTCGGTGAATCCTGACATATTTGGCTGGTGGAAACTACCTCAGTACCAATCGTGGCAATGCACACCGGCGCGCACCCTTAATTAATATCGACCTCGGAGCACCGATTTCTGCTGAATTGTTCTTATTCCCGCAAAACATACCGGCTCTATATATTGTCAGTAGTGGGATAATGGTTGATGCAATCCCTTTGAAAGAATGGGCTAGAGCAACTATGTCAAATTGCCAGATTTGGATAAAACTTTAACACACAACAATGAGTGACAATTGTTGGAGTGGGGCTGACTACGAAGTATAGCAAGAACAATGTTGGAGTGGGGTGACTACCAAGGAGAAGGGACAACAAACACATCATTTCCATACCCTTCGGTTCTGTTTGTATAGAGGGGGGGGGGGGGGGGGGGGGGAGAGAAAGAGGGTCGGAGGGGGAGGGAGAGAGAGAGACTGCTGTTTGAGTACGCCAAACTACATACTCTTCCCCTTGGTCAGCTGGGCCGTTGAAATGCTGACTAAAAAGATGCCTTCAATCGCATATCCTTTATATAACAAGGGTTTTTTCATGAGCATTATGTTAACCTATGCGGTAATCAATTTTTTTGGAGAACCCATAGCAAAGCATGGGCCTTCAACTAGTTTTGATATAGAGGGAATAGTAATTTATTCTTACTAGAACATAACTTATTTAGTTATATTTAATGCAATAGATTACGTTTCTCTAAATGTGTGAGTTTGAATACGTGTCCATATTTAACAATTGAGGTTCATAGTGCTTCCTCGCCCTCAAATATGTCTCGTATAAGTAGAGTAAGAAAAAGGTCAGTAATTCATAGGTTTGACCAAATATGTACAGAAAACTACTAACTTCTACAATACTCTAATAAATTATACGGAGTAAAATATATTTTAGGGCGCCTACAGTGCAGAGCGCTTAAGTAGGCGCTTTAGGAAAATAAAAAATGTTAAGGAAAAGAAAAATCAAATAAGTGTCATCCGTCCTGTTCCCCAACACAGGACGCTGATCTCAGACGCTCCAAAATATTAAGCACAAATTAAATGCTTCTATTCTCCAATGCGGCAAATTGAACGCCCACGGCTTTGTGGAAGAGAACGCTGCTGGAGGCTATCGAGAAGAGAACACTGACCGGCAGCAAGCTCGCTGGCTCCACTTTTTCCTATCCTTCTAGGCGAATCCCCATGGTTTTCCATGACCGACCTCCACATCTGTAGCAACTCTCCATAGCTGATCTCATAATCTGCAGCAATCTCTCTTTTTTCCAAAAAATGGAACCACAGCTTCGTCCTGGTCATGCCCATGCCCTCGGTTGTCGCTGGCGAGCCTCGGCAGCGACGTAATCATGAATTTTTCATGGCTCTGAACCCTCTTTTGTTGAAGAAGCTCTCGAGTGTTTTTTTACTTATTAATACGCTAACTATTGATAGAATGAGGAGTATCACATTTCCTTTGAGAAATAGATTTTTTTGGCATTAAACATAGATCAATAAATCTTAGAGAAATTAAAAGGTTTGCACCTAATATATTCTGGTTGAGCCAAAACTAAGCAAAGCCGCTAAAAAAACACAATGTAAATGCAGTTAGAGGTGACGTTTGGAATTGCTTTGTATTCTGCCCTTTCCAGAAAGTTGGGCCAAAACGGGAGCATAAAACGCAGGGCAATGTTCCAGCGACTGTTACATAGCATAGCATACATCTATCTATATGTATAGCACAGCACCCACCTAAGATAATGCTGTCACAAAAACGAGGCCTCATCGCCCTAAACTGCCAAAATCGAGGCCCTTGATCGAGCAGATTTTGAAACCGGCTACCTGGCCAGCGCAACACATCCTAACATACGAGTAGTGCTCTATTAGTAGTTTAGTACTAGTAGGCCAGTAGGGTACTGAGTACCAGGTATTCCGGTCATTACAGAGATGTGAGAGGAACCAAGCCAAGTTAGTTTTCCTTTTCTTCCTTCTCTCTGAACGACCCGGCATGGGCAGTTGCTTATCTTATACACGCTACGGGTCCTCCGCAGCCTTCTCAGCCTTCCTGCAATTAATCAAGTCGCAGAGATCAAAAGGCGTCGAAACTACATCTCAACCGGCAGATCGACCTACAAGGGATTTCGATATATGCCCCATCTCTTCCCGTGGATGATGGATTCAGTCGACGATGGTAATAGTAACCCAAAGCCAAGCAATGTCATCGTTACCTGAGCGCTTCCTTAATCTCTTTACTCTTGGGCTCGAGCTGCAGCGCCTCCCGGAACGCGTCAGCAGCGCCCTTGTAAGCCTGTGCACAATGAGACAATATCGATACCACGAGAGGGAGGTATATACAAGTGGAGAGGATGAGTTTGCGAGCCTAGAATCGATACAAGCAGCTGTACCTTCATGAAACTGAGGGCTGCGCCTTCACGGTACCAGGCCTTGGACCAACGGGGCAGCATCATTCTGCACTTGCGCGCGTCTTCCAGAGCTAAATCCCCATGTCTCATGCGCAGCCAGCAGAGGCTCTGGTTGGCATACATGGTGGCATCAGATGGGTCTATGTCAAGTACCTGCGTTTACAATGAGCAAACGTGGGCTCAGTTTAGCTCAACAGGTTGGTCAATGGATCTACTAACAGGTTCTATGGAGCATATCGTTGCCTTTGCGTCAGTTTAGTTTATTTTTATTTTGCTAAAAAAGGAGGCTTATTCCCCAGCCTCTGCATCATTAGTTTAATTAATGTCTGACCCAAAGTAACAAACCACGAATATAAGTTGTTGTCTGACTGAGCAAAGAAAGGGCATCTCAAGATGAAGTGCTAAACTCTGAGTGTGTGTCATTGTACGAGAGAAAAAACACTCCAAATGCCGCAATTTCATCATCGGATGTAAGGCAGGAATGACTCTAAGGATATTGAGTTCATCATAAACCATCAGACAACCGTAGAGCTACAGAGAAAACTAAAACGCCACATTTTCAATCTTGAGCCTGATCTGGAATTATTTGTTGTATGATATTTGCAATTGTTCCAAACAAGTACTAGATAGGCTCATGCACTTACCTTTCCATAGAAGGACATTGCTGTAAGGTACTCCTCCTTTGCAAATGCTTCCTTTCCTTGTGACTTCCAACAAGCAAATCTTTCTTCCAGAGAAACTTTGGCCTGAACACAATAGCATGTTCAGTTACACGCGTACCGAATGACAGATGGACAGCACAGTAACAACTTAAAGTTCGAACATTAAAATAATGTGCTGCTTGGTCCATAATCTCGTTAGCTTTGCAAACTTGGCTGGGGGCAGTACCCACACAACCATCACGACTGAAATCTGTCAAGAACTTTCCCAGTGAACAAAACATCAACTCAAATTTGAATACAAGCTCTATTAGGTATAAGAATAACATCTCCCATCATACATAAAGGGTGAATGTACTAAGAATTTATGAAAAATGTACAGGCTTGCAGATAGAACAGGGTGCCTACAGTTCCACAAATGTTATCATGCATAAGACTTGCCCTAAGGATGTCAAAGTGAAAACAATTGAAGGACCAACGAGATCCATGCATGCAAACAGAGTCAATGAGTATGCGTACTGCGTGTTGGAACTTTGTAATTTGGTAAGGCGAACACAACAAAAGTTATCTACAAGAGCACAACGAATTATTGTGGTCTAAGTAGAAAATACGAAGCAATCGCACATTATGCTTCATTAATATAACCTGGAATCAAATGGTAAAAACATTATGTTCATGCCTGAAGAGGATTGATATGTGGAGGATTCAGAGTTCTAATTATCCCATCAACGCTCCAATCTGGCAGAGATGGAATTTGTTTTGTCCTAGAAAATAGAACTTCAACAAGGTCACGTCGACCATGAAATGCTGCTACCTCAACTGGAATTGCACCATGCTGTATCATAAAAAACAACATAAGATACCATATAATCCAGCACGAAAATGAAAAATGCCATCAATGCCATTAGATTTTCTTTTCGAAAAAAACTTTGCGGGAAAATGAGATATTCCTGAATTCATTGCACTGGCAGTAAGAGATTTAGACACTGTTAAATGAACAGAACAAAGTTTACAAGAAAGCTATACATAGTACTACCTCTTGATCCATAGTACATGGACTCAGGGGAACACTAAAACATAATATGAAATTACAGTGACCAACTAGTATCATGATGCTGAGATGAGAGATTTAATACCTATTGTACCACTTAGCACTAGAGCTGCAATCTTGGGGTTTCTTCCTAAGTCAGTGCAGTCTGAATTCTGAAGCAAACCCAAACAGATGTACTTGAATGCAAACCTACTATACATTATTTAGTTGAACATGAACAATCTATACAACGTACTGTTATCTCAGGAGACCTTAGTTAGATTCCACCCTGTATCAGATACAAGGAGAAGGGGGCCAAAATTGCAAATCGGAAAGCATACAAGAGACAGTAAACGGACGGATGAGACAAAAAGCTTTGTGAGAAAATGAGATATTCCTGAATTCATCCCACTGACAGTAACAGTTGTAAACACTGTTAAATGAACAGAACACAACTTGAAGGAAAGCTAGACACAGTACTCCCCTTAAAGAAAGAAAATTTCAAATCCTCGCCCGTTTTAAAAGTGGCTGCGTGCATCAATCGATGCAGAGACAAGTGGGAATTCTCCTTTAAAAAAAAGAAAAAAAACTAGACACAGTACTGCCTCTCGAACCATAGTACCGAGAGGACCACTAAATATGATACTGAATCCCGATGACCTTCTAGTATTATGATACTGAGGTGAGATATGTAAGGCCTGTTGTACTACTTAGAACCAGAGCTGCAATATTGGGATTCCTTCATAAGGCAGTGCAGTCTAAATTCTGAAGAAAATCCAAACAAGTGCACTCGAATACAAACCTACTGTACAGTTAGTTGAACATGAACAATCTTTAAAATGCACTGGTATCTCAGGAGAACGGGGCCAAGATTTCAAATCACAAAGCATAAAAGATAGTAAACAGAGATATTGAGACAGAGGTATACTTACCTCGTTAGGAATGTTAGGGTTGGCTCCAGCCTCTAGGAGCAAATTGACAAAGTCGGTGAAGCCATCATCAACTGCTTGCGATAAAGGAGTTGGTACAGAGTTACCATGGGCATTCAGATCAGCACCAGCCTATGGATAACAGTAAAATAGCTTTAGACTCAGAGCTTGTAGAAGTAATCTGACACGTTCAACCAGAAAAACAAGTTACTCTACAAACTCAGGACACCTGCTAGTTACCGTAAAAAAAAAAGGACACGGTCAAACATAAAAAAATATAGCAAGTCAGTAAATTACTGGACCTGAATCAGTAGCTTCATGCATTTCAAGGACTTCCCCATGACAGCCATGAGGAGTGGTGTAAGGATGTGATTGACCAATTTGTTTGGCTGAAAAGGGGAACGAATCACAATTTTGAGAAGACTTATTTTGATCACAAAATAATATAGCCTACAAAGTATTCAGGTACACCTATAAGACTAAACAATTACATCATCAGGTAGACACGCTCAATCGCTTTTTCCATTTCAATTTGTAATATTCATTCAACAAACTGACAAATGGAATAGACAAACTTACATCAGCACCATGCTCCAGCAGAAGCTTCACAACTCAACACGGGCCTTTGCAAGCGCCACGTGTAATGGCGCACCCCGATGATCAATAGGATCCACAGGAACTCCTTCAGAGAGCAATAGCCTTACAGCCTCGCAGTGCCCTGGAGACACAACAAAGATAGTACAAATCATGATAGATCAAAACCAGAGCCTTAACAGAGTATATATGTAAACAGTATGGAGTACTTGTATTAAAGCAATGTCATTCCTTCAATTCACCGAAGAGTGAAAAAGCGCACCTTCCTCTGCAGCATTATGCAGCGGCGTGGAGCCCGTCTCGTCAGGCATCTCAGGGTCGGCACCGCGGTCGAGAAGGTACGTCATAACCTTGACATTCCCCTCAAGTGCGGCGTAGGACATGGGCGTCTCACCTACAAGGGGGCGTAGAATATATCGGTGATAAAAGTAACGATTTTTCCCTGCCATGGACGCACACAGAATTTCAACTAGGTGCGCGTACCAGTTTTCGACAACGTGTTGACATCAATCCAAGATTCCTCCACCAGAAACCGGCAGCTCTCTAGGAAACCCTTGCTGCTGCAACATGAAGCACTGTATTCCCTTCGCGTCCTTAGCTTCCCGCAGGTCCACATTCCTCGTCATCTCTGAAAGTGCAGACACAACTGAAGTCAGACAGCAGAGATGAGAATTCCACAATTTCGTGAAGCTGAGTCCACGCATTCCCCAAATTTAAGGTTTCTTCCTTGTAAATGTCTTTGGGGATTCCTCCCAATGTAGAATGAATCGAAGCTCGCTCGCAGAACTCAAGGAAATTAGCTATTTGCAGCGACCCCACCCGTACTGCAGGCCGCTGCAAGAGAGAGGAGAGAGATAGAGAGGCGGCGCTTACTCTTGAGGAGGCGGAGGTTGCCCGTGTAAGCGGCCTGGAGGGCGATATCGGAGGTTGAGGAGGCCATGGCGGCGGCGACCCTGACGGAAGGTTCTCCGCCTCCGCGGCTGGTGTAGGGTTTGGGGGAAGGGATGGCGCGAAACAGGGGGGCACTCTGATGGAAGGGCAATCACAGAGTCCTAGCTAGATAGGGAAGGAAATCATCTTCCGCTCATTGGTAGCGGTAAAATAGCATTAGACAAAAAATCAATTTTTTTAAAATTCAATTTTTTTTTTGCATTAGACAGAACTTGGAAAAGTAATCATGACACATTCAATTAAATAAAAAGTTACTCTACAAAACCAGTCAACATGACCGAGGACTAGGCTGGCCATGTTGGCTAATGGCCGGTATAATCACAGATTAAGGGAGTACCTGATTTCTATTTGGCCTTAAGTCAGGTTTTGGTGGGGTCATTTTTGGTTTGTACTGCATTTGGGTTTTCTCCGGTTCAGTTTCAAGCCTACTCAAACTTGCTATTAAACCTTTAAATGTTATAGCACTACCCGGCGTGTGCACAGCCCACTTGAGGAGGCAAGGCACATTATCCTGACCCTCCATTCACCTTTAAACAGTGTTTTTTTTCACCGTCCTTTCTTTTACAGCTGTTGGATCCTCGTTTTTTTGTTTTCTACTTGCTATGTGACACAGAAAGTCCATGACGGGTGGGCCAACAGGCGGGAGAGGCCCAACGCAGCACGTCCGACGCGTCGCCCTTTCTTTTCCGCGTTTTACTGTCGTGGTAGATAGCGACGGCCCAATGGGGCCGCACGGACGAGCGTCCAATGGGTGTTGCGCAATGAGCAGAGAGGAAAAACCTAGCCCCCAATCCTCATTCGCCCCTCCGCCCCACTCTCTCCTTCTCCTCCCATTGGTTTCTCTCCTCCTCTACCCAGCGTCGCCGCCTGTCTTCACTGCGCCGCCCTCCTCCTCCTCCAGCGCCGCCGCCGGGCTTCCCCACACCGCCCCTCCTCGTGCTGTTAGGCTGTAGCGTCGTGCAAGGCGGCGAGATGTGTTCTTCTCCTCCAGCTCGCCATCTGGCGTCGCCGCCATGCGCCAAGCTCTTTGAGGCTGGAGCGTCTGATGCCTCCGTGGAGCGGTGCTTGGCTGGGGCCACGCCGCCGGCGTCACCGCGTCTGCCAATCTGCGCCATCTCTCCCTCTTCGAAATTTGTGGATCGAGAGGGATGCGAGCGAGGGCGTCGGCGGCGCACAGCCAATCCCCTTCCCCTCTCCATCTTTCGAAATTTGTGGATCGAGAAGGATATGAGATGCAACCACGGGTGGGGCAAGGAGGGCGACGAGGGAGGCGAGTAAGGGCGCCAGCGGACTCCTCCATGGGTAAGCTCCACCCTCTTCCTCTCAACACATCTCCCCTCTCTCATCTCTCTCTCTCTCTCTCTCTCTCTCTCTCAGCCCTAGAGGAGGATCTGCATTCATGGGAGGTTCGGTCCCTGCTCCTGTTCCTCTCCCTTACTCCCCACCCGATATATTTAGATTTACACTACAACCGAACTGATCTTTTGTGACACGGTCATTTTGTCACTTATTAGCGAAATTTGTCACGGATTACCCCCTCGTGACGACATTAGTGCGTCACTAAGCCCGTCACAAAATTCTCGTCACAGATTAAAAAATAGTGACGCCACGACAATTTCGCGTCACGCATTATGGATCATCGGTGACGCGTTTTTTCGCGTCACAAATTGATGGGATGCATGACAAAATTATTTGTCACTGTTCATTCGTAAATTTGTCATCGATGAACGCAATGCGTGACAAAAATCGTGTCATTGATTAGTTCGTCAGCTGTTTTAGACCAGTCAAAGCTGCTGACCTGTCGGTCAATGAAGATGATGTGGTTGTTGACGTGGCTGTTGACGTGGATGCTGACATGTGGCTGTTTAGGTGGCAGTCGACGTGTCTGTTGACGTGTATGCTGACATGTGGATCCGTTCTTTGCTGACGTGGCATGACGAAAAATGGGTCCACAAAATGCTGACGTGTGGGACCCACCGGTTTGCTGACATATGGGACCCACCAGTTTGCTGACATGCGGGACCCACCGGTTTGCTGACGTGTGGGACCCACCTGTTTGCTGACATGTGGGACTGACGGCTGTGACGCCTAACAAATTTTGTCACGGTTGCTAGCCGAAGGAAAATTTTCAATATTTGCAAATTTTGAGGCAATTTGTAAATAAAAAGAATTCAAATGAACCATTTGCAAAAGGAACCGATACATTATTGCACTTATAATTCAGGCACACAAAAAACTTAATGTCTGATTGACACCAACTGTTACAATACCACACGAAAATGAAAGAACGTAGGCATAAATGTGGATGAAATCAAGTTTTCATGAAGAAAACACTACTGGCGGGCAAGGTTTGCTGCTTATTTGGTCAACCATGGTGATTGACAATTCCTGATGAGAAAACCAAGAATTGAATCCATTTCTTGCTGCCTCGATTTTATTTCATAAGTCATGTCATCATATGACTTGTGGAGAGCTTCATATTCTGTCTGCTTCCTTTTCAGGTCTTCAGTTTTTTCTTCCACGGCCTGTATCCTTGCCTGCAGTTACTGGTACCTTGGAGATGTAGGTAAGGACTGTTGCTCATGATCTTCTAGTATTCCTTCAAACTCTGGGATGCTTGCAGCTGTCATGCTAGATGTAGTCCCCAAGTCTGAGAGGAAAATGCCTTTCATTCTGCGTTTCTTGAGGACATCTTCACAAATCTGCAGATCAGTTCGGGGAGTCTCATCTTTCATGTGTGGACCCATTTTTGCAAGGATCATTTCATCCTGCCATAGGATATGCGTATTTTTTTGTCAGGTGCAAGAAACAGTACGTAATAATGCTACAAGAAAATGTTAACATTTTACTTACATAAGCAGCTTGTGCATCCTTGCTCATGATACCAGCATTGTTTGTTTTGGTTATTTTAAAAACTTCAATAGGAGTTGCTTCGCGCGTCTCAGTAATCTTGAAGACAGGAGGAACCTACAAGGGTTACGAAACACGTAAATACGAAGAGTATATGAAAAATTAAGTGAAGAGGTAAGGTTTTCAGAGGGATAGCCACTTATTGCAGATACGTCGCCACCATAGATGCTCCTTATGAAGGTACTTATCGCACCTAATTGGTTCAATTCATACACTCCCTGAATTGCATAGTTTACAAGTTAAATATATTAGTGCACAAGTTATAAGTGAAATAATTAGGTTCAACTGAATTTTACTGATAAGTACGTACTGCATATTCGTCGCTAGCATCCTTGCTTGTACAGCGACTTGTCTCACCTATCTGGTTCATTGTACTCTTCCCGTTGGTTTCCTAGTAAGCCATGATGTAAAAACATATGAATGCACAAGCTATAACTGAACTGTCGTGTCTCGGGTGACGGACACCAGGAGTAGATGATACCCCCTTTTTAGGTTCGGCACGGGGCGCGAAGGAGGCTGGAAGACGTCTTACCCGGGAGCAAGGACGCCAAGTTCTTCGTCGAGAGGGAGAGATCAAACAACACACAGGACACACAGAGTTACCCAGGTTCAGGCCGCCCGGAGGCTAAAAGCCCTACTCCTGCATGTCTGGATTGAGAGGTTCATCATGGTGGGTGTGTACAAGGGTGTTCTGGGTGAACCCGGCAGAGTTTCGGCCGGAGGTAGACGAAGAGCAGATCCTGCCCTGGGGAGATCACCTCTCTCTCTACCTTCCGAACCCTAGTCTAGTCTTGCCTGAGCTCTAGCTTGCTTCTATCTCGTTTTCGTCCTCCTCTCTTCGGTGCCATGGTCCTCCTTTTATAGGCTAAGGGGATCCGACATGGGCACGCGAGAGGTGTGAGGGTCTTGGCGGGAAAAACCCCTCGGCGGTCCTTGGAGGAGACGTGGCACTCTCTCCTCCAAGTTCTGAGGAGGGCGGCGTGGTCGTCCGCCCTTGGAAAAGGTGGGACGGACAAAGCCTGTCCGCCCCACCAACTACGCTCGTGGCAACGTCACCAGGGCGCGGCCTTCATCTTGGCGCCCAAGTCTTCCACCAGCTTCCGGCGAGCTGGCGATCTTATCCTCTCGATGGTACGGATGGATACCCGGGGGCGCGCCTGGCCTCCTGCCGGGAGCACGGACCCGCGGGTGTCTTGCCTGGTTCTCCGGGCGAGGGGGTGACCCGGAAGGTCACCTGGTCCTTAGCCGCAGAGACTTGTTGTCGAACTTGTCGGGTGTCCTTGAGGCAGATGGGCTAACCCATCTGCTGTACTTGACTCCTTGCCTTGTCCATCTTCTTGGTGGGCCCCAGCGGAGGACCCACTTTGGCAGCATCAGGGGAACCCCATGTTCCACTGCTGCGACAGTAGCCCCCGGGCATGGTCCCGGCGGCTCTTGCTTCAGTTGCTGCCGGGGCTATGGCCAAAGAGTTGGCCAAAGTGGGTACCCGGCGCCTTGCTTCGGTCCGTCAATCGTCGTGATGGTCTTGGAGTTATTCCGCTCGGGGGAATAACTGAGTTTGCCTCCTCGATTCCCGCTGCGGGGAAGCTGTGAAGACGGTTGGAGAGAGAAGCCCGCGCGCTATAAAAGCGGACGAACGCCTCGCAAGTCCCCATCTTCTTCTTCCTTGACCCATCTCTCCCTTCCCAGGCCAACAGCTCCAATGGCGAGAGGAAAGAGAGGAGTGGGACGTCCTCGAGCTTCGGCCCCGACGGAGAGAAGCTCCGGTGGCCGCGGAAGCGCCGCCTCAAGAGGGCGAGCGAAGCGAGGTGGTGGAGGCAGAGGAGCCGTGAGATGCGGAAGAACTCCTTCTCCGTCCCCACGGGCTGCAATCCACACGAGCTTCGCCCTACGAGTTCATCCTGGATTTGCGCCGCAAGATCCGCAGCCGGATTGACCTTCCGGACTCCTTTGCGATGGCGATGGAGAACAACCGGCCTCCGGGCTTGTGGCTGCAGGTGGAAGGCTGTCCAAACGGCCCCTCCTGGATCTCGGTGGAGTACACCGTCGACGACTCCATGCTCCTTGGTCAGGGGTGGAAGTCATTCGCTCGCTCCCGCCGCCTGACCCGGGGGCAATACCTTGCCTGCAAGTATGACGGAGACGCCACACTCGCCGTGAAGATCTTCCGTGCTGCAGGAGGGCGCGTGGAATGCTGCCGAGAGTGAGAGCAGCAGCAGCTCCGGCTCCTTCGACGAGGACGAAGATGAGGAAAACTCATCTAGCGTCAAGGCCGAGGAGAGCTAGCTTCCCTGAGGGCGAGGAGCTTCAAGTCGGCGGTCCTGAAGATGTCCTTGACCTCCTTCTTGGCCGCCTCGTCGACGTACTTCTGGAAGTAGCGTCTTCCATTGTACGGTGGTGCTCCTCGCGCCGGGAGCCAATCTTTTTGTTTGTAAAAATTAGCCCCCGCTGTAGATCTTGAAATGAAGAAGAACTTGTTCTCCTTTTTGTCTCTTGGCCTTCGTGTCGTACTTGATGTGAATGGGAGCGGTTTTTCGCCAAACGCGGCAGCCGTAGCGCCAAGGGGTAGGTGGAGCATGGGAGGCCTATAAAAGGCCCTCCAGACTCCAACTCCCTTGACACATCTTCTCGCCTTGCTCCTTTCTCTTCCCCCCATAGATCGCAGAGCAATGTCTGGAGAGGAGGAGATGTCCTGTCCGACGTGTCGACGGCGGAATCCACTTTCCGAGGCGCGGTGGAGGCCCAGAGAGCGGAAGCCCGAACCACCGGAAAGGACGAGGTCGCTCCCCGCCCTCGGGTCTCCTTGGTTTTCCCAGCGGTGGGGAACATCGCCGGTTCTGCCGCCATGGAAGCGTCGGTGGCGCTGGCGACCCGGAAGGACACCATCAAGATGGAACTGTGGAAGGAGGCCGCAGGCAATCAGAGATTGATCCGCCTCCTCTGCGACCTTGACGATGTCTTCAAGGTAAAGTTGCCTTGGTTTTGGCAATACGATCCTTGGGAAGAGCCTGCGCCTTGACTCGATCTCTTTCCTTCGTACAGGATGAGGAGGACATCATGGATAAGTTCGTGGACCACGTGCACCTCCTCTGCAGCCAGCATGTGCCGGGGTTCGCCCGGAAGTTCCCCGGCCCGTGGGACCCCTGAAGATCCTGCGCGAATGCCCTCCTTCATCCCAGGCGTCCCCGGGAGTCCGGAGTTCACCCGGCAGGCGAAAACAGAACAGAAGACAAGTCTGCACAGCCAGTGACCCTGGACTGGCCTTAGTAGCATAGGCTTGTTATGTAATCAAGAAGTTGCACACTGAATGTAATTCGAATTGTAATTCAGAATTTAAATTCAGATGAATGCAACCTAGCCTCAACTCCCGGGGTCATGTCCCAAATCTTCCTTTGCACTAACGCGCTGTCAAGTTTCAGAGGAGGTCCCTTAGGTGCCAGATACCCTGACTGTTCCGCACACAGTAGTGGTACCCCTAAGAGCGCTATACCTTCCGGGTGTCTGACTCCACTGTCCACAGGTACTTGGCCAGAGGGAAACGGACCGTTCGCTGGGGTGGTAGCATTACCCCCGCAAAGGCTCTCATCAACTGTCAAGCATGCGCAGGTCGATGGTATATTGACTCCGAGCGAGATGTTATGCCTAAGTGCAGGATGCTGATGCAAGGACTTAGCTGTTTTTCTGCCGTCCTCGATCCATCCTGTCCCTCCCGGGTATCCAACTCCTTAACCGCTTTCCACCGTCAGCTCCTGTCCCGGGAAGGCGCTGCACACAACAAACTTTCAGTAGGAAAGAATGGACCCTCTTTTCATGTCGAGATAGTGTTTCATCCGGAGCAACCCGCAAGCAAAGTTGAATGTGCATTTCTGTGCTTAGGTTCGTTAAAACACAGCACTGCCCGTTCACTCCTTTCCGCGGCAGTACGGCACGATCGGGTGGCAGTGCCTACTGATAGGCCACTCGCGCTCGACCCGTCAGCCACCGGCACCATGTCAGCCCCCTGCTTGGGGGTTGTTACGGATAACACACATCTCGACATAAATTGAGGCTCACGGAATTGAAACACTTATCTTTTATTTCTTGGCGATGACTTCTTACACCCTATTACAGAACACTAGCCCCTTGGGCGTGCTTAGCGGATTCGACGTTTGGCGATTCATGTTCGTAATTAGGGGTAGAACTTGCGGAGATTCTCGATGTTCCAGGCGTTGCCTTCCGGCCTGCCGTTCTCGTCTTCCAGATAGACTGCTCCGGGTCTCAGTGTATGAGTAACCCGGTAGGGTCCTTCCCACTTGCTTGACATCTTGTTCAAGCCCTCGAGATTTTGCATCTTGCGGAGAACCAGGTCTCCCTGCTGTAATTCCCGGGATCGAACATGACGGCTGTGATACCGGCGCAGCCCTTGCTGGTATCGAGCAGACCGCAATGACGCCCGACAGCGCATTTCCTCCAGGATGTTAATGTCATCGATCCTTTGCTCAGCTTGGGCATCTTCATCATATGCGAGTACCCGGGGGATCCGTGCCTTAGCTCTGTTGGCAGGACAGCTTCAGCTCCATAGACAAGGAAGAAAGGTGTTTCTTTGGTGGCTCGGCTTGGAGTTGTTCTGATGGACCACAGTACACTGGGTAGGTGATCAATCCAATTTCTCCCCTTGTTCTCCAGCTTGTCAAATGCTTTGGTTTTCAGACCTCTTAGGACCTCCGCATTGGCTCGCTCCACTTGACCGTTGCATCTTGGATAGGACACTGATGCAAAGCACACCTTGATGCCCAATTCTTCACAGAAGCTGAGGAAGGCTCGACTTGTGAACTGAGTGCCATTATCCGTGATGATTCTGTTGGTACTCCGAAGCGGTAGACAATCCCCTCGATGAACTTGATGGCGGCCTGGGCCGTCTGGCGTGGTACTGGCATTACTTCAACCCACTTCGTGAACTTGTCAATAGCCACAAAGAGGTATTCATGTCCGCCAACTGACTTTGGCAACTTGCCGACGATGTCTAGCCCCCAGACTGCAAACGGCCAGGATATTGGGATTGGTTGCAGTGCTTGAGCTGGCTGATTGATGTTCTTCGCGTAGTATTGGCAAGCTTCGCAGGTCTTGACCATTTGCTCGGCGTCGTGCAGGACTGTTGGCCAGTAGAAACCCTGGCGGAAAACCTTCCCCGCCAATGATCTTGATGCAACATGACTTGAACATGTGCCCTCGTGGATGTCTCGTAGAAGTACTTGGCCTTGTTCTTGCGGTATGCAGCGGAGCCTGACTCCGTTGTCGCGTCGCCGGTAGAGCTCGCCGTCGATCAGGACGTAGAGCTTGGCTTGACGAGCCACCCGCTCGGCCTCGTGATCATCCTCCGGCAGAGCATGCTCCGTCATGTACTTGACGATGTCCAGGGCCCAGGGTGGGTGGGTTCTCTCCACCGGCAACACCATTTGACCAAGGAGAGCATAGCTTCCCTTGGTCTCGGTCCTGCCGGGTCTTGCGCGCCTTCTGGGCTGGCTTCCCGGGTTGTCGAAGTAGACGGGTCACCAGCCCCCAGTGTCGATGTAGACCTTGTCTTGAGCCTCTCGGGAGACACAGAGGGTTGCCGG
Source organism: Poa pratensis (assembly GCA_947311845.1). Classification (NCBI taxonomy): domain Eukaryota; kingdom Viridiplantae; phylum Streptophyta; class Magnoliopsida; order Poales; family Poaceae; genus Poa; species Poa pratensis. The sequence continues at coordinate 39,295,764 of CAMZMU010000043.1, forward strand.
AGCACCTCAATGTATATCCCGGGAGGTACTGGTTCTCGCTTGGAAGCCATCTGTGACAGCTCGTCCGCGGTCGTGTTGTCATCCCTAGGGACGTACACGGCCCGGAAGCTGTTGAAGCGCCGCTGAAGCTTCCACACCTCCTCGACGTACGGTGCCATCTGAGGGCAAGCGTACTCCTTGTTCACTTGTTTGATGACTAGCTGAGAGTCACCCTTGACGATGAGCTTGGTGATGCCGAGGCCAACGGCAGCACGAAGTCCCGCAAGCAGGCCCTCGTACTCCGTCGTGTTGTTCGAGATATTCTCCTTGTACTGCATCTGGACGACGTACTTCAGACGATCTCCTGTGGGGGAGATCAAAACGACTCCGGCGCCTCCTTGGCCCTTGGTGTAGGAGCCGTCGAAGTTCATGGTCCAAGCGTCGGGATCTTCTTTCCCGGGAAGGCTGGATTCCTCCACCGGGTCGTCGAACGCTGTCTCAGTCCACTCCGCCGTGAAATCAGCCAGCGCTTGACTCTTGATGTTGTTCGTGTGCTCGAACTTGAGGCCGAAACCTTGAAGCTCCATGGCCCACCAAGAGACTCGTCCGGTGGCGAGGGGATTCTCCAGCGGACTCCTCAAGGGGTACTTGGAAACCACGGTGATAGGGTGGCTTTCGAAGTAGGGCCTCATCTTGCGAGAGGCGATGAGGATCGCCAGCAACAGCTTCTGCATCATGGGGTACCGCTCCCGGGCATCGCGCAGCACCGAACTGATGAAGTAGACCGGGTGCTGTATCTTGCGGGTCACCGAGTCCTTGACGGGCTCAGCTGCTTCGAGAGGGAGCACGTCAGCCCCCAGTGATGCTTCTTCGACGTCGATGACGGCGTCGGTGGGCATGCCAGGCTCAGGGGCAAGGGCGAGGCACCCTTCAGCGATGTCGTCGTCCCGATCCTCCCGGCGATGACGCTCACGACGACGTTCGATGCGGGTGCGCATATCCTCGGTTAGACGGTTGTTGAGGTCGTGGCAAAGATCCCGGTTGCGCGTGGTAGATGACCCGACGGAGATGGCCTTGCCGCGATCGCGGTTCAGCCGGTTCGCCATCGGTGGAGCGGTGCGAGGAGGCTCCGTCTCGCCTCGGCGCTCGCCAGGGGGTTGACCCTGTGGTTCAGGTGCCTTGCGCCCTCCAGCCTCGGGACCGTTGACGGTGGGAGCTCGAGTTACGTCGGGCTCAGGGCCGCCGTCGGCGAAGTCGAGGAGTGCCTCCACACGGGCTCTCCATTCTTGGTAAACCTTGGGATCGCCAGAGCTCGGAGGGAACTACAAGAGAGCCTTGGCAGCGATAAGAGCGTCGTGGTGAGCCTGTGCGTCCGAGGGCAAGTGCGTAGAGGACTTGCTTTTGAAGCTTCGGGGACCTCCACTGGCGTGGACGTGATCTCGCCCCTCCTTGGCGTCGTGACCCTTGCCGCGCCGTTCCCGACGCTTTTCTCCCCAGAGCGTGGGGGCGGCTCGGAGGACAGTCCAGGAGCCGCCGGCTCGTCAGGGTCGACGTTCTTGTTGGTGTTGGCCCTCTCCGACGCCACCTTCTCCGTAGGTGGCGCCTGCGGAGGAGCAGGCTGACGCGCATCCGCAGCGCGGCGCTCGGCTGAAGCCTGAGTGCGCGAAGGAGACACGGCCTTGGAGGTAGCGGCGTCGATCTTCTTCCTCGTCGGCATGCTTGACGAAGAACTTGAAGTTGATGAAGAAGAAGACGAATCCAGCACTTGCACCCCCTACCTGGCGCGCCAGATGTCGTGTCTCGGGTGACGGACACCAGGAGTAGATGATACCCCCTTTTTAGGTTCGGCACGGGGCGCGAAGGAGGCTGGAAGACGTCTTACCCGGGAGCAAGGACGCCAAGTTCTTCGTCGAGAGGGAGAGATCAAACAACACAACAGGACACACAGAGTTACCCAGGTTCAGGCCGCCCGGAGGCTAAAAGCCCTACTCCTGCATGTCTGGATTGAGAGGTTCATCATGGTGGGGTGTACAAGGGTGTTCTGGAGTGAACCTGGCAGAGTTTCGGACGGAGGTAGACGAAGAGCAGATCCTGCCCTAGGGAGATCACCTCTCTCTCTACCTTTCGAACCCTAGTCTAGTCTTGCCTGAGCTCTAGCTTGCTTCTATCTCGTTTTCGTCCTCCTCTCTTCGGTGCCATGGTCTTCCTTTTATAGGCTAAGGGGATCCGACATGGGCACGCGAGAGGTGTGAGGGGTCTTGGCGGGAAAAACCCCTCGGCGGTCCTTGGAGGAGACGTGGCACTCTCTCATCCAAGTGTTCTGAGGAGGGCGGCGTGGTCGTCCGCCCTTGGAAAAGGTGGGACGGACAAAGCCTGTCCGCCCCACCAACTACGCTCGTGGCAATGTCACCAGGGCGCGGCCTTCATCTTGGCGCCCAAGTCTTCCACCAGCTTCCAGCGAGCTGGCGATCTTATCCTCTCGATGGTACGGATGGATACCCGGGGGCGCGCCTGGCCTCCTGCCGGGAGCACGGACCCGCGGGTGTCTTGCCTAGTTCTCCGGGCGAGGGGGTGACCCGGAAGGTCACCTAGTCCTTAGCCGCAGAGACTTGTTGTCGAACTTGTCAGGTGTCCTTGAGGCAGATGGGCTAACCCATCTGCTGTACTTGACTCCTTGCCTTGTCCATCTTCTTGGTGGGCCCCAGCGGAGGACCCACTTTGGCAGCATCAGGGGAACCCCATGTTCCACTGCTGCAACATGAACAAACATGAGTTATAAAATCATGGTGTCGCAGAAAACATACTGAATCGTAGTACATCCAGTGCGGTCCAGGAGCCTTCTTCTTTCGGGTGCTTGAACCACCGTAGACAAAAGTTCTTGCTATAGAGTCAAAATCTTGCATTTCTTCACCATTTCCTTCAGCTTGCTTCTTCAGTAGTGCAGACATACGAGAAGCATTCTGTTCCATCGCTAGCTTCCTAATCTTCTCATATGCAACTTCTGATATGTCTTCCTTACCTGAAATAAAAGAAAGTGAATAATTTTATATGCATATATATTTATTGATGGCACATAGCTTAAAACATGACAACTATCAATTCAGATGTCTATGTTTCTTAACCGACGCAACTATCGTATCATACAAATCGAATAGTACGAGGTCCGTGCAGAACTATAAGCCTGACAGACAAAGGTTCAGTTTCAGAGCGACACTTTTACTGTAGCTCATCTAGCTGTTGTCGCTGTCTGTTTCAGTTTCATTTAGGTTTAGTATTAGTCAGAATAAACGTGGCATTTTTAACAGACTTACAGAAAATAAATCATGACGGCAACTTGCACAGATCTCAAACATGAAAGTTGGTCTACCCATCTGAACCAACTATAATCCATGAAACCGTACAGTACTTGACCATTACCTACACGACTGTGAAAAAATTTGACTTCTTTAACGATAGTGATGACTTGATACGTAAGAAAGAGCGTGCAATATCAACCATTTGTAGCAGATATGATCTTGCAAATATAACTGGTAAACTCATGGTGTTTACCCGAATCAACAAAATATCACAAATATGCATAGATCTATATGGAATAGAAGATGAGAGGGAAACAAGTTGGCTGAACAACCCCTACTACAAGAAATTTGATCTTTACCAGGGCTGCCGGTGTTCTCCTGCATATTCATGCCGGGGTTCTCCTCCAGAATGTTGCCGTCCATGTCGGTCGTCAGGTCGATCACATACAAATCTCCGGGCCAAGTCGAAATGTGTCCGGCACCCCAGAGCCACCCTCTAAACATGGGGGCCTGTTCAGGGCTGCAGGACATGCCCTCCGACAACGGGACCGCCTCGTCATAACACATTGCGCCAGAGGGAGAGCACCCAATTCTCGCTCTCCCTCTACATTGTCGTCCCGACCGCCAAAAATTTCAAATCTTATATCCATTTCTATACCTTGCCGCCGCCACAACCTCCTCGTCTTTGTCGACCATGGAGCCAAAGATTCTCGGCCTCACGCTACCTCGCAAGCCGCCGACGCCGAAGCAGCAGCCGAGAAAGAAGGGAATGAAGCGGAAGCAGGAGGATCTGTCATTGGAGCGCGCAGCTACGCAAGCTCGATTCCGCTCGTCGATAAGACCGGCAAGTACGGGCGAAGGATAAGGCGACGCATGACCAAGTCCTCACTGCTGACATGCTGGTCGCCATTAGCCAAAGTAGCACCACTTACGCCGCCCCTTGCGGGAACTCGTCGCCGTCTTCCCCGCACTATTTCGCCGACCCGGGCATGGTGACGACCACGCAACTGTCACGTTTCTCCATATCGCCCAACAATCTGGGGGAGGCGTGCGTCGACCCAAGCCGCGACATCAACCTGAACGAGGAGGTCGTCTACAATGTGTCGTCGGCGCTGCGTCGTACGGGATTCACAAGCGGCGACTCGACAGCTTCCGGTGCCATCTCTTCAGTTAGTGTGACGCCAACATGATCGGTGAAACGCCCGAGCTTGGCTAGGTGTGTGTTTTGTGCATGTTCAAATTGATTGTGCCGGCCAAGTGAATTCTGTTTGTGCATTTATTGTGTCGGCCAAGTGAATTCTGTTTGTGCATTGCGTGTTGTTGTAGGAGGCGGCGTCCGGCCAGGGCGATGCGGTCGGCCAGGACCATGATGGAGAGGCTAGCCAGGATGATGAAGTGGACGTGCATGATCTTGAGACCGGCGAGGTTAACAAGAGGCCGGGTTCAAGAGGCAGGACGTGGAGCGACATGGAGGATGAGTTGTTGTGCAACTCATGGATGGCGCTAAGCCTAGACGCCAATCGCGGCACACAACAAACTCGTGAATCGTATTGGAGACACATTCACAATGACTTCAATGAAAGGAAGACATATATCCACAAAATGACATGCTTCCTGATCGCAATGCGAAATCAGTTGGATACCGGTGGCGTCATAAAAGGGTTCTGCAATAAATGGGTGCTAAAAAAATTGTGTTGAGAAATGAGAGTGCCAAAATAACACCATGAAAGTAAGAAACCCTTTTGCATGCATATTTGACTTGTGGCTTCACTACAACATACCTAGTTTTCAACCACGGATTAAGCCCATGGTGGAAAGTCAAATATCCGCCATAAAGGCTGAACTAAGACGGATCTGCCATCCGTTGCCGGAGCCGCGCCATAGATAATTCTCTAGACGGATTTCAGGAACCGTCTTGGATCCGTGACGGCCATACCCAGCCCGAGGCCCGCCCGGCCCGTTTCGTCGGGACGGACCAAAACGTCACCCATGTCTGTCCCCGTGCCGGAAAATTGGCGACACTAGTGTCAGATGAATGATTGACCTGCCAGGATGGTCAGGTGACGTCAATCTTGTCATCTAGCGTGACTTCATGTGGAACATGGCAGCACGACCTGCTCCAGATCATCGATCACAAGAGGTGTAGCCTCTTCCTCAGATATGTCCAGCTTTCCCAAGGCCTCCTCCAGATTAGCCCTCGCCGCCCTCGTCGACGGGAGCTCCTTCTCCTTGCCCTTGCTCGCCGACGAGGACATCCTCAACCAGCGAGAAGATCTCCTATGCGCCCCGCCGATCAGATCAGCGTGCGCCGCCAAAATCCTCACGAAACCTTAATCGCCTCTTGGGGAGGCTCCGGTTATTTCGGAGGAAAACTTTCGCCTTACGGCGGCCTGTCCTCCTTCTTTATCCCAAACAATTACAACCCTAGTGTAGCACGGCGAAGGCGAGAGCAGCACTATTACTCTACCAGACTACCAGTGCATGACTAGGGCTGGGCACTTTAGACGATGAGTTTGCTGGCACCTAGCATCGAAAGGAGGAGGAAAGTGCCACCCATCATCCATGATCTGATCCGATCTCGCTCTACAAGCATTATAACTAAAATATTGTTTTGAGTTGGGATATCGTCACCAAACGTGCACGATGATATTAGTATATTACCATGACTCTGGATGACGCATACGAAATCGTTCGTTGAGCGCTGTTGCGCATGAGTTCGTCATCGATAATGTTGTCTCAGTGGCAGCGAACGGGTATTAGGTTAGTACTTATAATTAAGAACAAGCGTGCATATTCCGGATCATCAACTTGAAAAGAAAAAAAACTTTCTGGGTCAAGCTAAGAAAAATCGATCGAAATAAACTATTTATTCTCACTTTCCAAAATTCGTCCCGGCCCGCCACTCCAGTCCCAGCGCCGTAGTTTAGAAAAATGGCGCTCTAAATTTCCGAGATCCCCAAATTCCGCAACCCTAACCCTGTCCGCTCTCCCGGCCGCCCCCCTTGCGCTCCCGACCAACATCACCCCACCTCTCCGCCGTCTTCGCAGCGTCCACAAATTTAGGGGGCGCACCCCTCCAGATCCGCCCGTCGGCCGTGGTTGTAGAAATGGAGGGTAAGATGCCGGGCCTTTCGAGCGGCGCGGCGGCGGCGGATGATTTCAAGTACGTCTGCGGGCTGAGCACCATCCTGGTGGCCAGCATCCAGGAGGTCAAGGACTGGGTCTCCCAGATGGAGTTCATCTTCTGCAGCCAGCTCTTCCCGCGCATCCAGGCCAACTCGAAGCTCCTCCACGCGCGGCATGCCGATGGTGCCACCGCCACGACGGCGACCGAGGATGAGTGGCGGAAGAGGGAGGCCGGCCTTGTGGGCCAGCTGGAGGAGATCAGCTCCGGGAAGCGGCGTGCGGAGATGCAGCTGCTGCAGCTGGAGAGCTCCGTCGAGGAGATGCAGGGGAGGCTTGTGGTTGCCGCGCGATTGGCCGCGGAGCATGATGCCGAGAAGAAGCAGCTCCTGGGGAGATTGGCGGAGCTCAGCTCCGGGAAGCAGGGTGCGGAGGATAGGCTGCTGCAGCTGGAGAGCTCCCTTGAGGAGTTGAAGGCGAAGCTTGTAGATGCCGCACGATTGGCTGCGGATCATGATGCTGAGAAGAAGCAGCTTCTGGGGAGATTGGAGGAGGAAATGAAGAAGGATGAGGTGATTCGTCGGCTCCAAAGGGAGATTGGGGAGAAGGCTGCTGAGATATCGAGGGAGAGGGTGGCACATCAGCAGCGGCAGCAGCAGATGGAGTTCAAAGATAAGGATCTTCTTCTTGAGCAGAATAAGTCAATCTTGTGACGGCAAATTACAAGGATCTCAAGGCTCAGTATAACCATCTTCTTAAGAAGATTGATCAGAATGAAGGCTCCAAGTCTCTTGTGAATCACAAGACCTCCGGAAATCCTCCGAGTAAGAGAAAGCTTATAGGTACGACCCTATGATTTTCCAAATTCCCTAGTGCTACTTGCGTTTTGTCAATGGTATCAATTTTTTTGTTCTTGAGTTATGGCTAGAATTCGAGAATCGTACAAGTATCTGTACTTTTCTCGCAAATATGATGAATGGCGCATATCAATGTTCGGGAAACTGGTAACTGGTAGCTGCTCGCTCGGCTAGGGAGTAGCGATTAATCGGTGAATCGGCCTATTAACTGGATTAATCGGTCGACCATAATCGGTAGATTATATAGTTACACACAACATATTGCAAGCATATATCTAATTTTGTATGTATGATACCAAACTCACAGCTATGTAATATACTAAATGACAGCCACACATGTGACAATATGCAGTCACACATGTGAAAAACTAAATGGCAGCCACACATGGCAATATAAATGGGAACAATATGCAGCCACACACGTGACTAGATAAATCATAACAGGTTCAAGTTCAACATAAATAGCCAAATAGGCAAATAGGTAACGAGGTTCACAGACCACAAATAGCTCTCACAACTCACATAGTCGCAAACAAACCAGCAAAGACTACATGGCAACAAGCAAGCAAAATAAGTTCGTATGGTAGGTTATTGGTTAATGATAAATGGCTCAAGGCTGCGGGGGTCCTCATCATCACCATCGTCTTTGGTGGCCATCACGCCATCATCATCAGACTCGAAATCAATGTCATCATCCATGTCCATCCCATGCTCAGATTCATTGTCATCATCGGAAACAAAATCTTCAACTTCATGGAGTTCTCTCATTAGTCTTGCACTCCTACGAGGCTCGACAGATTCGGTTTCCCCTGTTGGTTCATCAATGATATTGTATGGCAGCCCCGTTGTGGGATCAATCTCATCGTCAATGTATGCACCTTCACATATCCAGTCTTGTGCTCGTGTTGCATCTTCACCAAGAAGAACATCAGTAGAAGAGGTTAGCTTATTTCTTTTATCAATCATTCTTCCATTGAATTGGACAAAAACTAGATTGTCCCTATGGACCACATCTAGTCGGTTTCTCCTCTTTGCATCTACCTACAAAAGTACAAAGTACAACAAAATGCAAATGGAGCCTAGTTAGAATTTTTGCAGGGAGTAAGATTGTTTAGATTTGACTAATTGATTGAGAGTTACCATTTCATAACTGCTCCAATTTCTCTCATATCCGGATGAACTTGTGGTTAAGTTGAGTATCCGTATGGCCATTTCTTGCAATGCAGGAGTTTGTAATCCATAAGTTGACCACCAATCAGCTGCAATTTGAAAAAAGAGAAATGATATGCGATCAGACAATAATTTCAGAAATGCTATAATATTCTGGTTGATTTGAGAAAACAAGCTTACCCGCATCAAAATTGTCATTGCTAATTGCTTTCATGGCAGCCACCTTCCCAAACATGCCTTCCTTCTTCTTAAACTTGGTGAAGTCAATGTTAAGCACTACATTTTGCTTGTTGTCATCATCATAATAAAATTTCTCCATGACTTCCATAAACGCAGTCACTACCTCTAAATCTGTAAAGATGCTTGTGTCGGCATAACTATATTTGGGATTCAACATGTATGCTGCCATGTGCAAAGCAGAATCCAACCTCCCTTTCATCTTGGTATCCATGGCATTAGTGATCAGCAAATAGTCTTTTTCTGAATTTTCAACAGCAACCTTGATTTCCTTTTTTGCACTTATTAGCTCTCCATACATAGAGGCCATTGATGGACCATCACTGTCAGCCAACCGAAGCACCTTCACCAATGGTTCAAAAACCTTGCATTGCAGCATAGAACATATAGAAATATAAGAAAACAGCCAGAAAAAATAACGTGCCCAAGTATGATAAACAGCCAACAATCCAACATATAAAAGAATGATAAACAGCCCACAATTCCACATATAAAAGTATGAGAACATACCTTGATGCAAAGAGAGACACTTTTCCAAAATCCCCTACCCATTATTGTGGCATGAGCTGACTTTCCTTTCTTTGTTCTTGTGTGCTTACATGCTTCCCAGTCATCACTACAAGCCATTGACATTAGTTCCTTCTTCTTAGCAACCAAACTTTGCAAGGTAAGAAATGCCGAAGCAAATCTTGTCACTCCCGGCCTAACAATGTCCCTTTTTTGGTGAAAGACCTCATCAAGGACAATGTTTTATGATGTGCATAAATAAAAATTGTCATCTCCTTGGCTTTAGCAATTGTAGAACTAAATGGTTTCAACTTCCCAATTGCTTCTACCATCAAGTTGAGGGTGTGAGTTGCACATGAGGACCAAAATATCTTTGGAAATTTTCCTTTGAGCATCTCCTTTGCTCCCATGTTGTTCGAAGCATTGTCTGTGACCACTTGCACAACATTGTCCACACCTACAAGACGAGCATGGAAAATCAGCAAGCAACCAAATTATGGAAAGCAATAAATGAAAGCAAAGTTGAGAGTTTATGTAAAATCAGAACTCACCAATTTTCTCAACGCACTCAGCTACATAATTGAAGATGTACAGACTTGTGTGTGCATCAGCCGAGGCCTCCTTTGATTCAAGAAAGGCAGTCCCTAACTTGCAATGCACACACAAATTCATTATACTTCTCCTTTTCTTGTCGGACCAAGCATCGGTCATGATAGAGCACCCAGTTGCCACTCTCTCAAGCTCATGCGGCTTCATCAAATCCTTTGTTCTTTCCACCTCTTGCAGCAACATCTTCTCTCGGAGCATATATTGGGAAGGTGGCTTCCAATTGGGACCAAATCGACCAACGGCTTCACAAAATGCTTTGAAGTCATCATCGTTTATGGCATTGAAAGGAACATTTTTTTTGTACACCCATCTAGCCAAATATTGCCCTACTTTGTAAGCTCTCTCCTTGTCAATTGCGTCATTTATGTTCTGTTGGAACTTCTTTAATGGTATGGAAGGATCAATTGGCATCACAAATTTATCCATAGGCCCTGCCTTGCGAGCTTCACCTTCTCCAATTGCAGCCAGCTCTTCCTCGGTCTTGTCATTATCCTCAACATCAATGACAACATCAGCCCGTACTTCTGCATCATGTTTTTCCTTTTACTTCTTCCTCATTTGTGGTGCATAATAAGCATCCTTACACCTTTTTTGCTGGTCCAGATCAGCTACCATGCAACTTGTGACTTGCCCCTTAATCTGTGCAATATGTTGCTTCATCCTATTGACCCCTCCACCCATCTCCTTTCCACACAACTTGCACTTCACACGCTGTAAATCTAGAGGATTGACCAAGACAGCAAACTCCCACCCCATGTCATCTGAATTTCTTTTGAGAGTTTGAGAACTAGCAGCGGTAGAAGCAGCCGTAGACCCCTGCAAATATGGGAACAAAAAATTAACGACAGCTGATAAGCAACAAAAATGTTTAATGACACTATGACAACAAGTAGATCATCATGCACAGCAGCCACATCAGCCAGCGAGCTGATCAACACACTACGGATATACCTAGATACCTACCAGCAAGCAGATCAACGGTTCACTACCGAAAGCACCTAGGAAATTGCTAAATCGAGACGCACAAACGTCCTAGTAGCTAGCAGATCAAGCACAACCATCCTACTAGCTAGCAGATCAAGCACACAGCAATTAAATTTGCAGATCGGGCCAACACATACAATGATACAAAACTTTCTTGCAGCTGAGGAACATAGAGACAGAGGGGGAGATGGTACCTTGCTAGCCGGTGAAGCGATGGAAGAGAAGCTTGAGGAGGCGTCGGTGACGGCCGCTGCAGATCGAAACTAGGCCAGCTCGGGTCGGAGATGCTGCACGTCTGAAGACTCTGAACTGCTGCCGGTCAGGTCTGGAGCAGTCGAGGGAGAGGATGGGGAGAAGGAACAGCGACGGGATCCCGGCGTGCGGTGGCTGCGGCCGGCAAGGAGATGCCAGCCGCCAGCAATCGTGAGGGGTGCGATGGATGGGATCGAGGAGCCCCAACCCTAGAGGTTTGGGAGCGGGGGAGTCGGAGCGGGCGCACTGGGCGGGGTCACGGCAGGGGCCAAATATTGGCTTTGCTTCGCTACCAGTTAAGGCCGATTAGTCGCTCTGACAACCGATTAACGGCCGATTAATCGCCAAGGCCAGGTAACGCTACAAATAGCACCTTTTCGCGTCGGGCACCCTCCGAGTAGCGAGTAACTGGCCCGTTAACTGATTAACTGGCCGAATTCCTGAACATTGGCGCAGATCAATGTTAACTTGCTAGTATCTCTTTTCTGTCAAAGCTATCACATAACATGCATGCTGCTAATATTGGAAGAGTTACTGATTGGATATCTGTATTTACATCTCACTTGTTTGCTTTCCAGATTTGCAGGACACAGGAAAGGAAAACATTCAGTTAGTGTCTAAGTCCCAAGACAAAAAGAATGCTTCTAGTTCATCTGCGAAGGCCCAAAAGACTCCACGTGCTACCTCGGCCAGGAGCCTCTCAGTAACTCACGCCTTACTCTACCATCTCATCCAACCAAGCCTCCACAAAAGAATGCTGCTGGCACTTTGAAGACAGATCTGTCCCGTTACTTCGTTACCAGCACACGACAAGGGCTGGGCACCTTAGACGACGAGGTTGCTGCCACCTATCCTTGAAAAAAAGGTTGTTGTCAAGCATTGGAAGGAGGAGGAAAATGCGCACATCATCCACTATCTCATCTCATCTTGCGCTGCAAGCATTATAGCTAAATATGTCTTGAGTTGGGATACAGTCAACAAACGTGCACGAGGTCACCATGGCCATGCGCAGAGCGCATGAATTCGCTATGTGTTGCTGCACATGTGTTCGTCATCAATAATGTGTCTACATCGTAACGAACGGGTATTCCAAAAGTAGTTTTTTGGCTCCCAAGCAACAGTGATTCTGTTAATTTAAAAAATCGTAAAAAATATTTACTAGTTTCAAAATATTCTGAAAACAATTCCGGATGTACCCAAGGATAAATTCTACAAAAATGACAAAATTTGATAAATTTGGAGATTTGAAAATATGCATATTCAGATTCACACTTTTCTCATTTTTGTGTAGCCTAGAATATGAAGTTTTTGGAAGTTTATTTTTACACGTTTATGGGATACATCTTTATGTGCATCTAGGAATTTTTTTCATTTTTTTGAAACCCAGTAAATATTTTATTCGATTTTCATTTTATTAATCTATTAGGATCACTGGAACTCGAGAGCACAAAATCTTCCCTAATGGGTATTATGCGAATACTTATAAATGTAGAGTAAGTGTGCACATTCTGGATCATCAACTTGAAAATAAAATATTTTCTTGGTCAATCTAAGAGGCACTGATTGAAATAGGACACGACTAGGTATATGACGTTTTAGATTTGGCAAATATGTAGAACGTCCTTACAGCTATTGTCTGAATCGCGCCCATGTGAGAGAGCACTGATGGTGCCAATGTGAGAAAGGAGCCGATGTGGTAGGAATCTCACGTCCGTCGATTCTAGGCTAGGGTTTAGAGGAATTCAAACCAGAGAAGGGGATGAGAGAGCAGAGAAGAGATGAGAATTCAGAGTTCATTCATTTCAACGGTGTCCCACGACGGATTACACAGGCTTATAAATGCGCCTCTCAGACACGACTTCCTTGCGCGCACACGACTTGCCAGCTGTCTTGGCCCTCCACTGGACCCGACCCAACATCGAGCCTAACAAGGGTCGATTACAGTGTTTATTGCCACTTCAGCCTGGATTGGAGACACGACAGTGTCCCCCTCTCGAGATGAAACCCCGGTCCAGATAGAAGCAGCAGGGTAGCGATGTTGCAACACATGATAATCCTCCCAGGTAGAACAATCGACATGAAGTGATGACGAACGAAGTTTGATCTGAGGTATATCAGCATTACCTTTCTTCACCATGCGACACTCCAGAATCTCGGTTGGAAGAAATTCTCCTGAAGAAAGGTCCACCACTGAAGATAACTCAGTGAACACTGGACTGTAATTTGCAGTAAATGGCTTGAGTTGCGAAATGTGAAACACATTATGTATCTTGCTTTCAGGCGGCAACTGAAGTCGATAAGAAGCAACTCCCACCCGTGCCAACACCTTATACGGGCCATAGAACTTTAGAACCATCTTTACTGACGCTCGTTGCACAACTGAATGTTGAACATATTGATGCAGCTTGAGCAGGACACTATCACCAACTGAAACTGGCGATCCATTCGATGTTTGTCTGCCTGGTTCTTCATCCAGAGCTGTGCACGCAACAGATGCTCACACAACAAGTCCAAGAATGCTTGCCTTTCCTCAGCTACCTCGGTAATAGCTTCAGCACCTGAAACACCAAGATTGGGCATAGTACCCAAATTTGGATAAATCTCATACATGGCCTTGAATGGAGAACAACCCACTGATGTGAAAGGAGGAATTGTACTAGAATTCAGTCATGGGCAGCAATTTGCGCCATTGCTTTGGAGTGTCATGAGATGCACATCGCAAATATTGCTCCAATCACTCGTTAACTCGTTCATACTGACAATCGGGCTATGGATGATAAGTAGTTGAGTAAGACAATTTTGTACCTGCTGCCCGAAACAATTGCTTCCAAAAATTACTTGTAAACACACAGTCTCGATCAGAAATGATGGAAGAAGGTACCCCATGCAGTTTCACAACATTATCAAGCACTGCAGCGGCCACTTGACTTGCTGTGTAAGGATGTTTAAATGGGATGAAATGACTATACTTTGTTAATCAATCAACCACAACTAAAACCACTTCATAACCCTCTGACTTGGGCAATCCATCAAGAAAATTCATATTAATATCGAACCACAGATTAGTAGGAATCGACAGAGGTTGTAACAATCCAGCTGGATGTGTATTCTCATGTTTCGCATGCTCACAAACATGACATTGTTTCACCCACTTCTCCACTTGTTGTTTGATGCCTGGCCAATAATTTTTTTGACACACTCGCTGGTAAGTGGCTTGTATGCTAGAGTGTCCTCCCACTGCGCTCGAATGCATAGCACTGTTCAACTTAGTTTGCAATGCTGAATTATTCCAAATCCACAGCCTACCTTGCTTTGTATCTGATCAGACCTTCTTCTAAGGAGTAGCCTTTACTGTGAGAACTCACAAGTGCTAACTATGACAATAAATCTTGTGCATGATTATCAGTAGTGTGTAAGTTCATTACCTCTTGCACCCAAGCAGGTCGACAAGAGGACACTGTAGTTGTAGCCATGAGATGAGCTACTCTGGAGAGAGCCTCAGGAACCCCATTGTCACAGCCCTTCTTATATTTTATGTTGAACTACATCCCAACCATCTTTGCCATTGCGTTCCTCTGCAATTCAGTTGTGAGTTGTTGGTCTTGTAAATTAACCAAACTCTTATGATCTGTCAGAATGGTAAATGTGCCACGCTGCAGATAAGGACGCTACTTGTCCACGGCAAGCATGACTGCCAAAAATTCTTTTTCATGCACTGAGAGTTTCCTGTTATTCACCATCAGCGCTTTGCTCAAAAAGCTATTGTATGTCCTTGAGATAGTACATCACCAACACCTGAATCACACGAATAAGTTTCCACAGAAAGTTCTTGCTAGATCGCCACCAGAACCACACAGGGCTGCACCACACCTGACGACACCTCATCTAGATTTTGAAACGACGACACTCGGTTGCAGACCACACAAGAGCGCGGAGCAACAAGCCATCACCATCTCTGGATCCGGCCTCCACACGTCGTCTACACGACCATGGACGACCGCCACCACCAGGGACATTGTCATGTTCCCGCCTTAACGCGCCACCTCAAACCCCATGCGAGAGAGGCCGCCGTCACGCGAGGCACAAGTCCCACCGTCGTGGCTATTTGCGGGTTTTTCCCAGCCATGTTAGCCGACGACGGCGAGGGACAACCGAAGTGAGGAGGGTGACGACATGAAGGCTAGGATTTGCAGCTGAGCCGCTCCAGTAGCAAAGCAACCATCACATCACAGTTAAGCAACCATAGCCTAAACTATGTTTGCAGTTGTGGATTTTCTATAAAAAAATCTATTTCTCATGGGACATTCTAGTTAGTTGACATATTATTGTTTCTGTGCTGAAGAAGGCGATGAGTACAGTTCAATCGACTTACAAATAGTTATATATCGGTTAACTAGTGATAACCATCCAATTAAGCTATCCAATCATTTTGCACTTACACGGATCTAAGTTGCCTAAATTTTTTGTAAAACTACAAAAAAAAAATCCTACATTTTATTACCTCCGTATCAAAATAAAACATGTGTTATACAGATGTAGATAGACACCTATTAGAGTGTAGATTCACCTATTTCAGCCTATATATATAGTATGTATTGAAATATCTAAAACATCTTATATCTTTACTATTAAAGCAGAGTGCGTGGTATGGTGTCACACTTCTCACTATTTTCCTAACAAATGCCACCGCCCTCGTAATTCTCCAATCCTAACCTCCCTTTCTCCATAGTTCTCTCGCCCTCCTGTAAATGTAAACGTGCGTCCACAAATAAACAACCCCACTGATCACGGATTTAGCCCTATCTTTAAGGATGAGTTTGTTAGATTTTAAGTGCATGGCGCAGGGTTATCTACTCAGGTTTGCTAGATCTCTACGACTCCACGAACCACTTCTCCCTAGATAAATGCATAGTCAAACTTCTCTTTCGATCCCCTATCACACGCTGCCGATCGATCAAACATCAAATGAAATGATCTTCTCCTGGGCGTTGATGGGGAAGGGTGAGCACAGCAGGGTGTCAGGAGCAGCCTTGCGAGCCGGCAACAGGTGGCGATCAAGCTGTGTAAGCCTTCGGCGGAGTCTTCGACTTTCTCCGGGAGGTGGGCACCATCACAAAGCTGTAGTACGACATGATCACCCTCGCATGGGCGTATATGTCAAAGGCCGCAACCTGGTGTCCGTCTACAGGTATCTCCCAAGAGGCAGCCTTGAGGACAACCTGCAAAATACACTTTTTTACATGACTACACTCTGCGTCGCACGGCAGATCATGTGCACGTGCGAGTGAATTAGTTTGTACATATAGTTTTTCAATTTCACAGGGACAAAGTCGAAGCCGCTGCTGCCATGGGAGAGGCCGAGAGGAGGTACATGACGGCGGTCGGGTCGCTGATCCTCAAAGATGTCAAGTCATCCAACATCAGTCACGGACAAGGTTTTAGTTACCGAATAGAAAATTTTCCCCAGGGGGCCGGGATTCCCGGTTACCGCGGTTACCGAGAAATCCTGGATGGTTACCGGACAAATTCAAAAATCAAATTTTGAATTCATAAATTAGCAAAACGGTTTTAATAGGATTTTTGAATTCATAAATTAGCAAAACGGTATTAATAGGTTTCCAAGCTAAATTCTGACAGTCACCAGACATTAGCGTATTGGTTCTTCGCAAAACTGTGCTACCGGATTAATCCTCAAAACAAGAAATATTCATAAGGAAAGAGACTCGAACCAGGGACGACCGATACTAAAACGAGATGTGCTACCAATATGCTAGGCAGACTTTGTTGTAAAGAAGATACACGGTGTTTTTATGTACATTCGATTGTTCAAATTCAAAAAATTCAAATAAATTCGGGATTTTTTGGTCGGTAAAACTGTTTACCGAGGGGGCTCGGGAAACCCGGTTACCGGGCGGTAACCAGATTTACCGCCGGTAACCAAAACCTTGGTCACGGACGAGTTGGAGCCTCAGATACGACATACTCCCTCCGGTCCGAAAAAGCGTCGGACGCTGTACGTACGATTTGTGCACTCCATGCTATTTTCTTCCGCAACTTTTAACGGACCGGAGGTAGTATCAAATGCTCTCTAATTTGCCATCTTAATTTGAATGTACTCCCATATTTTGATGCCCCGTCTTAATTTGGATGTCTATTTTGTTTGCGCAAATGGTTCCTTCAAAACACTATATTTGATTGTGCCACTTGTACAATTTTGGTCTCGCGATCTGGGCACCGTCCATCCCATCCTCGCTAACATACAGTCCTCCTCGCCGCTTGTCGAAGGTGCGGCAGCGAGCGCTACATCCTGTGCGGCAACTGCTGTCACTGTAGACACAAGCGTACAGCCTCAAGGGCGATGGGGGCTTCCGCACCTTCGCCGGCTGCAATGAGAACGCCGTGCCCGAACTGCTCCCCGCCGGTCATCTATGAAGGTTCCAGTCTACTAATGACATTTAACCCAAGATTCCGCCAGGTTTGCAGATGATGGAGAAGGAGAGCAGTTCAGTGCAGCAGCCACATGCAAGTGCTGATCATGACGAGACCTTCAGTGTTTCTTGAATGAATTAATTGTGGCCAGATTCGCAGTGTGTGGTCTATCTTGCTTCTTTAACCTGATTTATAATTTTGAATTTCCTAGCTACTACCAAATGAGCACTTTAAAAGTTTTTGCAGAAATACCTACGGGTGTGGCCACAGGTCACTGAACCGTACCCACATATGGAGCAATACCCAAGATTCTTGGCAACAAATTGTCCTATTTGTAAGAAAATTATACTTCGTTCCTGTCTGTCTTAGTTTCATTTCATTTTTTAGTAATAACTGGTCATTTTGTAAGGTTGTATCACAGGCGGATGGTTCGAATGAGTTCAATGACTTTCAACCAGGCTCACTGAACACTAGAAACCATATCATTAGAGACGTAGAGAACATCGATATGGTAGTTCACAACGGGCACAATTGTCAGGCTAATTTGTCTCAGTGGGGTCAGTTCAACCTTAGATTGAACAAATCGCATTGACTGTACCATACATGATTGGCATGTCAGTTTAGTATATCATTTCAGAGATCCCTTTGTTTTTTCCAAATGTTTTTTTTTCAAGAACATGCAAAGCTTGCATGTCATGACATTAAGAGAGGGAAGTAGGGGTTTTACCTCACTCGAGGGCCCTGAACCTAGGTAAATCTAGCTTGTCAGCCGTCGATTCCACCAATACTACGCGTCCTCTACCACACAATCAACCCTAGGTATAGCAACCATGGGACTTGCCGAGGGCACACCTCGACACATCATTATGTTACAACGCAACACAAAGACTGCAACACCACACTGCCTACAAACACAGCCAGCCTAGCTAGAGCTACTCCTCGCGCCGACCTGCCTTTTTCCTTGCCTTCAACCACAGCTCGAACTCCTGTTGAATTAGCCTGATGATGACGCTATTTGTTGCCTTCTTTCTTTCGAAATTTCTGTCGTTTCTTTCTAGCCACAGCCGTCGACAGACCGCAATGGCCAATGTCGTAAGCTCTCGTTTCTTCTCTCTCGGTCGGCATGTTCCCAGCTGGTACCACCACCTCCGAAGCTTGTTGCAGTTGGGCAGAAGGCGCCCAGACCTCTATCAGACAGAACCTGGTACCAAATCGAGCGAGCCGTAGGGCACTGTAGGAGCAGATGATCCATGGTCTCAGGGAGTTGATCACAGAGTAGACAGACCGCCGCCCCCTGGAGTCCTTTTCTAAGCAATTTGACCCCTGTCCAGCATCGTTTACGGAGCGCCAACCACATGAATTATTGTTTTATAGCTACAGGAATGGCCATTTATGTTGTGGTAATCACGCAAGACACTGGCCTAGAACTCGATCTTTCTATGAAAATGTCAACTCTGGGGAAGGATGTGGTGCTCCTGCACAAAATCATAC
Organism: Poa pratensis; assembly: GCA_947311845.1. NCBI lineage: Eukaryota > Viridiplantae > Streptophyta > Magnoliopsida > Poales > Poaceae > Poa > Poa pratensis. The sequence continues at coordinate 39,314,698 of CAMZMU010000043.1, forward strand.
TTTAAGATCTATAATCTCCCAATTCAGAAACTGACAGTCTTTTCCACTCTAGTATTTCTTGGTTGAACATATTGTGATTGTATTCTCTGTATATAAAAGCGTTGACTCTTATGCCGTATTCCTTGCTGTAATTTGAACATGGACATCAGGTGCCGCTGAAGCAATCCTTGATGACGGCGGCCTGCTTGGGGAGCGATGATCCAGCCCCCAATCTGGATGGATATGTTTCCTTGGTGACGGCGGCGTGCTCAGGGAGCAGAGCAGGCTGGACACGGCGCTCTCGTGCAGCATCGTCGGGGTTGCCGCAGACATTGCCGTGGCAACGAAGGAAGAAGTAATACTCATTAGTGCCATGTTGTAATTCGGATCACACAATTTTCAAGTTCTTATGCCAGTGTTATCTGTGCAAATATTATGTCATATTGGGTATTGTGAACATACAATTGTTACAATATCTTATTGTGCTATTTGAAACATTTGTGGTAAACATATTTTTTTTAATACTGAAATTCGTAGCAGTGACGGGTGGGATAATGGGCGTGTCATTAGTACACACATACCAGTGACGGGCAATCTGCCTGTCACTAGTAACCGTATTACCAGTGACAGCATATCAGTGACGGGCACCTTGCCCATCATTGATGAACAAAAACAGCCCGTCACTGGTATGGCTTTCTGTAGTAATCTCTAAAATTTACTGAAAGATAGCTAACCTTCTTTAGGTATGCGACATATTTTTGGCATGTTCAGGTTCTATATACAGTGCTAATACAGACGAATATTTGAGGCCTTGTCTATATTTTGATTTTTTTTCATCTCTTTCTATTATTCACAGATTTATTTGAAACTCAATATTCATTTTTATTCTTATACTTCCATATTGGTTTTTTACACACTGCATAGTTTGGATTTTGGTGAGGGAATGATGATTGAAAAGAAAAGGTGCAATTAATAATTGAAAAGAAAAGTTGCCGAGTGGTGAAACTCAAGGCTGTAGATAGAATTCTCATTTTCCCAAGCAAACTCTTCGTAAATATTTCATTTTTGTTGATTGATCTCAATATTTTGCAGAACGGTGAAGTTACGGTTGGCATTGCAGCAGAGAAGAATATTCCACACCTAATGACTGAAATGATAAGTATGGTAAAAGTTCACATGCATCTGCATCTTTGCAACAATTTGAATAGTGAAATGTCTTAATTTGCAATATTTTGTAGAATGGATTTTTAAATGTTTTTTCTGGTCTTTTATTTTATGTCAGGATTCACCGAAATTATTATATGAAAGCTATCCATAATCCTTTTAGCATTTTAATTTCTCCACAAAGATGTTGATGCTTTCTCGACTTCTACTCTCAATTATAAGGTAATGGATTTTTTCTAGAATAACAAATTTGAACTTAAAACGATCTATACATTGTTTTTCATTTTTTAGGAGTAATCCGAATTATAATTTGCTCATGTTTCGAAATAGAAGGAGATCAATCATCGGTATGAGACGGGAGCAAATTGTGTTATACAATACCATAGACGAGTCGTTCTCTTTCTTCAGGTTGCGGAGGTAGTACCACCAATAATGGTGAGTGGAGATTTCTCATTCCCGAGCTCCAGTGCTCCCTATGGTTTAAAAAAATTAAAAATCATATTTTAAAGTTTCAAAAAAATGTGAAACAAAGCATGGATATTCTAAATGATGCATTCTAAAAGCATGCGAAATTTAGTGTTTCTGAATATAGTGTTTCTGAAGACTGCGCGGGCAGAGGGTTCGTCGACCATGACTAGATCGCTTTCGAGCAATGCAAAGGTCGATCTGATTGCTACGCCGGGGCGGCGGCCCTGGAACAGGGTGGTTTTTGGTGGCGACCTGGATGAAGACTGCGCGGGCAGAGGGTTCGTTGACCATGACTGGATCGCTTTTGGGCAAAGCGAAGGTTGATCTGGTTGCTTCCCCGGGTGGCGGACCCGGAACAGGTGGTGTGCGTTGTGGCGTTTGGTCGGTTTGTGTCGTGTGGGCGGCGGGTCGATTCGTCTGTGTGGTTTTTGGCCCTTTTTTCCTCATAAATAGGCCATTGTACAGTTTGTATGGTTTTTGGGCCCGGTTTTTCTTATAAACTGAGTCAGTTCCATTCTATCTATTCGAGCGGTGGATATCGACCACCTTAAGCTCAAAAACAAATCTTCAAAAAAATTAAGATTTTGTCCGTGTAGCCCATAATACAAAATTTTCGGGTTGTGATTTTGCATGTTTGTAGGCAACATCATAGACTACATCCAGAATTATTTTCAATTTATTTTAAAACTTCTAAGTATTTTTCTTTTTGATTTTTTTAGAACGAAGGGAGCACTGAAGCTCGGGAACACAAATGGTTTTCCGCAATAATGGTACCCTATAGAGACTTGGACCACATTATAAATTGTACTCCGTACCATTTAGAGCAGAAGACAAAAGAAATATAGTTGATGCGAGATAGAGGAAGTGGCAAGAAAGTCCATGTGTCGCAGCAGTGGAACATGGGGTTCCCCTGATACTGCCAAAGTGGGTCCTCCACTGGGGCCCACCAAGAAGATGGACAAGGCAAGGAGTCAAGTACAGCAGATGGGTTAGCCCATCTGCCCCAAGGAAACCCGACAAGTTCGACAGCAAGGCTCTGCGGCTAAGGACCAGGCGACCTTCCGGGGTCATCCCCTCGCCCGAAGAACAAGGCGGGATACCCGCGGGTCCGTGCGCCCGGCAGGAGGTCAGGCGCGCCCCCGGGTCCTCCATCCGTACCGCCGAGAGGATAAGATCGCCAGCTCGCTGGAAGCTGGTGGAAGACTTGGGCGCCAAGATGAAGGCCGCGCCCTGGTGACGTTGCCACGAGCGTAGTTGGTGGGGCGTTCAGGCTTTGTCCGTCCCACCTTTTCCAAGGGCGGACGACCACGTCGCCCTCCAGAGAATGCTTGGAGGAGAGGACGCCACGTGTCCTCCATAGACCACCGAGGGGTTTTCCCGCCAAAACCCTTCACGCCCCTCACGTGCCCATGTCGGATCCCCTTTGCCTATAAAAAGAGGACCATGGCACCGGAGGGGAAAGGAAGGAAAGGGGCAAGATAGAACTCAGGCAAGACTAGACTAGGGTTTGGAGGGTAGAGAGAGAGGTGATCTCCCCAAGGCAGGATCTGCTCTTTGTCTACCTCCGGCCGAAACTCTGCCGGGTTCACCCCAGAACACCTTGTACACTACACCATGATGAACCTCTCAATCCAGACATGCAGGAGTAGGGCTTTTAGCCTCCGCGCGGCCTGAACCTAGGTAACTCCGTGTGTCTTTCTGTGTTGTTTGCCCTCGCCCCCCGACGAAGAACTTGACGACCTTGCTCCCGGGTAAGGCGTCTTCCAGCCTCCTTCGCGCCCCGTGCCGAACCTAAAAGGGGGTACCATCTACTCCCGGTGTCCGTCACCCGAGACACGACATCTGGCGCGCCAGGTAGGGGGTGCAAGCGCTGGATTCGTCTTCTTCTTCATCAACCTCAAGTTCTGCGTCAAGTTCATCGACAAGTTCTACGTCATGCACTTCGTCCGGGATCAGATCTGAGTCGAGCTCTCCGACCGTCTCAAGACCTTCGTCGAGCTCTGCGTTCGCGGCAGATTCAACAGCCTGTTTCTCGTCCGCGTCGGAAGTTGCCCTGAACTCTTCTTCTCCAACAAGGTCATCAGCACCCTCCGGCCAAGGTGGACGGTCGCCTCATCAGCAAGCGGGAAAATGTCAGGAACTCGGGAGGTCCTTGGTGAGCCAGCAAGTCAGTCAAATCGGAACAGCTGGGGGCTAGGGGAAGCTCTGGGTGCAGCCCGAGCGCTTCTCTCTTTCCCACCAGATCAGTGCAAGAACGATCCCCGTGCGAAGGCATGGATCGCTAGCTTGGAAAGTCTGTTGAACTATGCTCACCAATGCCACGCTCCCACGAGTTCTGCACCAACTATCGATGCCGGCACCACCGTCCCTGCACCAGCACCGCCGGAGGAAGTGCGGCCCGAAGATCCTCATGGCAAGAAGCCCATGGAGTCTCTCCACGAAGGCACTGGCCAGGCTCCAATCCCCGGCGCGCTCCCGGGAGGAAATGGAGGATCGGGCGGGCCCACACCTCCGAACCTGCTGCACACCGTACCCGGCGACCGTCCTCGATCTCTATCGCCTGGAACAAGAGACGGGGGAGACGCTGCGTCATTACATCTGGAGGTTCCGGGGCGTCGTCGACCGCATTCCCCCGGCTGATCTCCGAGAAGTCTCCGTAATCGCTGTCTTCCACGTCAACGTCCGCAACCTGAAAATGCGCGAGAAAGTAAGCCTCCATGCGTGGAAACGTTGGAGGACCTGTGGAACATAGCTGACCGATGTGCCAGGGGAGAGGAAGCTCTCAACCTTCCTCCCCGCCAGACTCGCTGAAACATGTCACTGCAAGATGTACCCGGAAGTATCAAGTTACCAATCCAAGGGCTCCTGTGATCAATAAAAGATAAGTGCTCCTTGAGCAAGTCCTCTCTGTGTATAGCTATCTATTTTGCGGGTATAAAACATGTGTAAAAATCGGGAACGTGGCTCGACCGTCGAGCGAGCACTCATGGGGTAGCGACTCTCCCGGGGGTAAAAAGCGGTGCGAGACCTGATACTTCCCGGGGACGTGCGTGCCAACAGAGTGAGCGGCCTTCTGGGAATCGGTAGGGCTTGTGAGCGCATTCCTGACCGGTCAGGGCCTCACAGGTAAGCTTACATCCCCGAAGGATCCCTCAAAAATACGTGGAGACAGTAAAAACATGCTAAGCTCAGTAAAAATACTCGCAAAGTAGAGTAGCAAAGCAAGTTCTAGCATATTACATCCAAGTTTTGGAGTCAAAGCATGAAATCTGACTCAGAGTTTTATTACATTTGGGGCACGAGGTGCTCGAATGTTTTGCAGGAAATCTAACGGTGCGGGAACATCTTCGTGGCAATTGCGGTCGCGGGAGCGTTCACCGCCTGGCGGGAATCCTCGGAAGGGGACGATGCCGCGAAATTCGGCATGACGGCACCCGGGTTGGCCTCCCGGAACGCCGCCATCACTGAAGCTGTGTCAGCTTGCTCGCCTCATGCTTATCACGAACTAGTTGGATGGCCATCTTGTTCTTGAAGGATCGAACGTCGACAGCAACCTTCATGATGAACTCCGCGACAAGGGGCAAGCTCTGGCAGTTCGGCTCCAACTTTGGAAGTGCAGTGCCCAGTTTCAGCCGCTCCACCCGGATCGTAGCCTCTTGGCAGGCTTCCGCAATCTTGGCAAGACCTTCCTGATTGGAGCGGCGAAGCTCCGACAGTTCAGTTGACGCTTGGGAGTTGGCCTGGGCCAGCTCCTGGTTGTTCTCTTTCAACCTCGCAAGCTCGTCATTCCGCGTCTTCATAGACTCCGAGTTCAGATATCTTCTGGCCATCTTTCTCGGCCTGCTGCTGCAAAGCGCGGACGGACTCTTGCTCCTGGTGGAGGGTTTCTTGATATCCTCGATGATCTGGTTGTTTTCCTCCTCCTTAAGCTGGCGGCTCTTGATCTCCTTGTCCTTGGCCTCGAGCGCCTCCTGGTGGAGGTCAGCGGCATCTTTCAGACGCCGCTCTGTTTCCTGCTCCAGCTGCAGCTTCTGGCTTTCCAAGGATTTAATCTTTCCAGCCAGCTCGTCCTCCCGGGACGCCAATTGCAGCTCCCTCTCCGCCACAGCCTGCTCGCGTCGGTTGTACTCAGCTTTCCGCTCTGCACCTTTCTGCTCAAGGGACTCACGCAGGCTGGAAACTTGAACCGCGAGGCGGTTGAGCTTACCCATTCCCCTCTGGATCAGATCTTCGGCTTTCCCAATCGCCTCCACGATGGCCGCTCACGACCTGTACTCCTTTCCAATTGATGCATTCCGCGGAGAATGGCGTCCATGGCGCTTTCTCCGCTGATAATGATCTGGGGAGCCACCTCTGAAGAACTCCCCGGGCACTGGCAGCTTTCGAACGCTTGGCAGCGAGGTCCTCCTTGATCCTCGTCAACTCGGCGATCTCTTCACTGGCTCCCGAATCCGTGGAGAAATTGGTGAACGTCCTCAGAATCTGCCCGGTCATCAGCGAGCTCTCCAGCAAGTCAAGGGAGACCTCGGGACCCGGCGCGTCACTACGGTTTTGGCCTGGAGCAGGGTCATAGTTTGGGTCCCAGCCGCGCGTGAGCTGGGCGCGCCTTTGGACACCTCTTGGCCATCCGAAGGAGTAAAGGAGGGCGGCTTTTCTTGGCTGGCAACGCCAAGCAGTCACCCGGGGAAAAGACATTCGCCACAGAAGCATCTGGAAACAAGAAAATGTCAAGCATATTGGAGACATGAAACAAGAGGCGTAACCCGTGAACCTGAGTATACCTGCTTGCTCCGGCGGACTAGCGTCTGGACCTTTCTAGGGCGGGCCGGGGAGGCCACAGTCGCGCTCCCCACCCCGCTCCCGCGACGACCATCAACTTCCGCCAATGGGGGAGGGAACATCCCTCCGCCACAAGCTCCGAAGCTAGTAGCGGTGTCATCTTCCGCCGCGTCGCGCCGCCTTTTGCTGGTCTCCAGGGAAAGTGAGCCCCTGCACCGACACATGGTCACTTTCCTTGGGGAGGAAAAAATACAAAAAGTTGGAAGAAGTTTGGGGAGAAGCTTACTCCCGGGCGCGCTTGCTCCCCAAGGACACCGGCACCTCCGCAGACCCGGCGGAGGAGGCGTGGGGGCTCTGCTGATGCTCGCCCGGAGAAGTGACTGGTCCCGCCACAGGAGGCGAACGGTGGGGGGACACCCTTGGCCGTGGGGCCAAGACAAAGTCGGCCGCGGCGATCTCCACATCCATGAGGTCGCCATCGCCGCCTACCACCTCTGCGGGCGGGAAAAGAATGCTTGCCCCCGGATCGGGGACCACGGCGGTCTCCGGAGAGCGGTGCGGGGAAGAAATCTTCTCCCCCGCGTCCTCACCATCGTCGTCATCTTCGTCGCCATCGCCGTCTTCACCATCGTCCTCATCGTCGCTGCCGTCATCGTCACCAGTGGCGACCTCGTTGCCGTCGCCGCCGTCTCCGTCATCAGAGCCAGCGGATTCCTCCCCGGATTCCTCTTCTTCGCTCTCTTCTTCAGACTCAGGGAGTTCTCCTTCCTCGTCAGAACTAGAGGGAGCCTTGGCCTTCCGGGTTGACGTCCTAGCAGGTTTGGGCCCGTGGTCAGAGCGGCCCACAATTCCGAGGGCATTGCAAGTCGGCATTGACTTCAGAATCTTGCCTTCTCCGGGTCGTCACACAGGGGCCGGAATCCTGCCGGCAGCTTGTACTTGACATCCCGGGTAAACATCCCGATCATGTTGTCCCGGAGGAGGGCGCGGTCCATATCAGGACTCCTCAGACGAGATGGGTCCAGGGGACCCTGGAAGTCCCAAGCTGGGTGTGGCCGCTTCTGCAGAGGCGCCAGGCGATTGCGAAGGAAGTGGGCAACAATGGCAGCTCCGGAAACTCCTTTCTCGCGAAGGAGCTTGAAGCTTGCAACCGCAGCCGAAAGATCGTCATCCTGGAGGCTGACGCACCTCCAGGTCTCCAGGCTCACCGGATGTTCCGTCGGTTCCTCCAGGAGTGACAGAGCTTCTGGCACCTCGACCAAGAACCAGCGTTGCCTCCACTCGTCCCACTTGGACTTGATTGGCAAGTGAGGGTAGTTCAGCTTGACCTTCTGGCGGAAGCAGAAGGTGACACCCCCCCCATCCAGCCATCTTTCCCGATGCGGGGGTAGAAGAAGTGGCGGAACAAGCCACGGATGGCATCACCCGACGAACGCTTCGCAAGCATAGGCGAAAACCGTCAAATCCAAGATCGCGCCCGGGGTCAGATGCAGAAGCCTCAACCCATACGCGCACAAGATCTCTAGAAAGAAATCTGAGAAGGGAGGAACGAGTCCCATCAGCATGAAGCCGTCAAAAATTGGGATCTGCCCAGGCGCCCTGGTCTCCGAAGGTGGGAAAACCTTCGTCGGCACTCAAGCAGGAGCATCAGGCGCCTCGTCGGACTCCATCACTCCGAGGTGCCTGGCCTTCCGCATCATCTCGGCGTTGTCAGCATAGTCGCTCGGGAACAAGGCCTGCTGCCTGTGAAGCTCAGCCCGCTCGGCGCTGCGCTCCGATCTCCGCCGCGCCCTTTCGGATCTGGGAGACAGCTCCTGCCTCAAGAGTGAGGACCTGCTGACCCTCTTCTTCCGAGCCGCAACCTTCACTCGCGCCATTGAAGCAGAAGGAGAGCTGCGGCGGCGGACGGCAGAGGCGGCGGCCCGAAGCTGGGAGAGGGAGATGGAAATGGAGGCGGCGATTTGGGGATTTCGGAAGATTTGGGGAAGCAACGGCCACAGTACTGCGAGGCGTGGCTTATAAGGCATCCCACGCGTCACGTCGCGGCCCCATTACTCCGACTGACGCGGGGATCGAGGGGACGTTCCGCTTCAAGCGCTCCCTCCCGTTGGATTCAAGATAGACGTTGGCCGTCCGTGCGAACCGCAACGTTCGCCGCGACCAAGTCCAAGAAAGCTCGGGGGCTCGTCTCTACTTCGCCCTGGCGAGCCTCAGGCAAAGCAGGCAAGGCGCCGGATACCCACTTTGGCCAACTCTTTGGCCATAGCCCCGGCAGCAGCTGAGCAAGAGCCGCCGGGACCATGCCCGGGGGCTACTGTCGCAGCAGTGGAACATGGGTTCCCCTGATGCTGCCAAAGTGGGTCCTCCACTGGGGCCCCCAAGAAGATGGACAAGGCAAGGAGTCAAGTACAGCAGATGGGTTAGCCCATCTGCCCCAAGGAAACCCGACAAGTTCGACAGCAAGGCTCTGCGGCTAAGGACCAGGCGACCTTCCGGGGTCACCCCCTCGCCCGAAGAACAAGGCGGGATACCCGCGGGTCCGTGCGCCCGGCAGGAGGTCAGGCGCGCCCCCGGGTCCTCCATCCGTACCGCCGAGAGGATAAGATCGCCAGCTCGCTGGAAGCTGGTGGAAGACTTGGGCGCCAAGATGAAGGCCGCGCCCTGGTGACGTTGCCACGAGCGTAGTTGGTGGGGCGGACAGGCTTTGTCCGTCCCACCTTTTCCAAGGGCGGACGACCACGCTGCCCTCCAGAGAATGCTTGGAGGAGAGGAGAGGTGATCTCCCCAGCTCAGGCAAGACTAGACTAGGGTTTGGAGGGTAGAGAGAGAGGTGATCTCCCCAGGGCAGGATCTGCTCTTCGTCTACCTCCGGCCGAAACTCTGCCGGGTTCACCCCAGAACACCTTGTACACTACACCATGATGAACCTCTCAATCCAGACATGCAGGAGTAGGGCTTTTAGCCTCCGGGCGGCCTGAACCTGGGTAACTCCGTGTGTCTTTCTGTGTTGTTTGCCCTCGCCCCCCGACGAAGAACTTGGCAACCTTGCTCCCGGGTAAGGCGTCTTCCAGCCTCCTTCGCGCCCCGTGCCGAACCTAAAAGGGGGTACCATCTACTCCCGGTGTCCGTCACCCGAGACACGACACCATGGTTGTCGTGAAGTTGACATGTGTATTATGCTCTGGGCGTGCATTTACAAGGTGCAACATTCTTAAAATGGCTACACTGTTTCGTACCAACATGCTTATATGATTTTATTTTCTTTCCGTAGCAAATACTTATCACAAGAAATTGCCGACGATAATGGTTGATCCTCCTTTACAAGATGTAACTCGGAGTCTTAGTAGCTCATATAGCATGAGAGGGTTAGAGTGGATGTGTCATTTATGTGTTCCTATTATGCTCAACAACCAAATTAGGTTCAAAAGTATTAGAATGTGTTTCGGTGAATCCTGACATATTTGGCTGGTGGAAACTACCTCAGTACCAATCGTGGCAATGCACACCGGCGCGCACCCTTAATTAATATCGACCTCGGAGCACCGATTTCTGCTGAATTGTTCTTATTCCCGCAAAACATACCGGCTCTATATATTGTCAGTGGTGGGATAATGGTTGATGCAATCCCTTTGAAAGAATGGGCTAGAGCAACTATGTCAAATTGCCAGATTTGGATAAAACTTTAACACACAACAATGAGTGACAATTGTTGGAGTGGGGTTGACTACGAAGTATAGCAAGAACAATGTTGGAGTGGGGTGACTACCAAGGAGAAGGGACAACAAACACATCATTTCCATACCCTTCGGTTCTGTTTGTATCGGGGGGGGGGGGGGGGGGGGGGGGAAGAGAAAGAGGGTCGGAGGGGGAGGGAGAGAGAGAGAGAGACTGCTGTTTGAGTACCGCCAAACTACATACTCTTCCCCTTGGTCAGCTGGGCCGTTGAAATGCTGACTAAAAAGATGCCTTCAATCGCATATCCTTTATATAACAAGGGTTTTTTCATGAGCATTATGTTAACCTATGCGGTAATCAATTTTTTTGGAGAACCCATAGCAAAGCATGGGCCTTCAACTAGTTTTGATATAGAGGGAATAGTAATCTATTCTTACTAGAACATAACTTATTTAGTTATATTTAATGCAATAGATTACGTTTCTCTAAATGTGTGAGTTTGAATACGTGTCCATATTTAACAATTGAGGTTCATAGTGCTTCCTCGCCCTCAAATATGTCTCGTATAAGTAGAGTAAGAAAAAGGTCAGTAATTCATAGGTTTGACCAAATATGTACAGACAACTACAATACTCTAATAAATTATACGGAGTAAAATATATTTTAGGGCGCCTACAGTGCAGAGCGCTTAAGTAGGCGCTTTCGGAAAAATAAAAAATGTTAAGGAAAAGAAAAATCAAATAAGTGTCATCCGTCCTGTTCCCCAACACAGGACGCTGATCTCAGACGCTCCAAAATATTAAGCACAAATTAAATGCTTCTATTCTCCAATGCGGCAAATTGAACGCCCACGGCTTTGTGGAAGAGAACGCAGCTGGAGGCTATCGAGAAGAGAACACTGACCGGCAGCAAGCTCGCTGGCTCCACTTTTTCCTATCCTTCTAGGCGAATCCCCATGGTTTTCCATGACCGACCTCCACATCTGTAGCAACTCTCCATAGCTGATCTCATAATCTGCAGCAATCTCTCTTTTTTCCAAAAAATGGAACCACAGCTTCGTCCTGGTCATGCCCATGCCCTCGGTTGTCGCTGGCGAGCCTCGGCAGCGACGTAATCATGAATTTTTCATGGCTCTGAACCCTCTTTTGTTGAAGAAGCTCTCGAGTGTTTTTTACTTATTAATACGCTAACTATTGATAGAATGAGGAGTATCACATTTCCTTTGAGAAATAGATTTTTTTGGCATTAAACATAGATCAATAAATCTTAGAGAAATTAAAAGGTTTGCACCTAATATATTCTGGTTGAGCCAAAACTAAGCAAAGCCGCTAAAAAACACAATGTAAATGCAGTTAGAGGTGACGTTTGGAATTGCTTTGTATTCTGCCCTTTCCAGAAAGTTGGGCCAAAACGGGAGCATAAAACGCAGGGCAATGTTCCAGCGACTGTTACATAGCATAGCATACATCTATCTATATGTATAGCACAGCACCCACCTAAGATAATGCTGTCACAAAGAACGAGGCCTCATCGCCCTAAACTGTCAAAATCGAGGCCCTTGATCGAGCAGATTTTGAAACCGGCTACCTGGCCAGTGCAACACATCCTAACATACGAGTAGTGCTCTATTAGTAGTTTAGTACTAGTAGGCCAGTAGGGTACTGAGTACCAGGTATTCCGGTCATTGCAGAGATGTGAGAGGAACCAAGCCAAGTTAGTTTTCCTTTTCTTCCTTCTCTCTGAACGACCCGGCATGGGCAGTTGCTTATCTTATACACGCTACGGGTCCTCCGCAGCCTTCTCAGCCTTCCTGCAATTAATCAAGTCGCAGAGATCAAAAGGCGTCGAAACTACATCTCAACCGGCAGATCGACCTACAAGGGATTTCGATATATGCCCCATCTCTTCCCGTGGATGATGGATTCAGTCGACGATGGTAATAGTAACCCAGAGCCAAGCAATGTCATCGTTACCTGAGCGCTTCCTTAATCTCTTTACTCTTGGGCTCGAGCTGCAGCGCCTCCCGGAACGCGTCAGCAGCGCCCTTGTAAGCCTGTGCACAATGAGACAATATCGATACCACGAGAGGGAGGTATATACAAGTGGAGAGGATGAGTTTGCGAGCCTAGAATCGATACAAGCAGCTGTACCTTTATGAAACTGAGGGCTGCGCCTTCACGGTACCAGGCCTTGGACCAACGGGGCAGCATCATTCTGCACTTGCGCGCGTCTTCCAGAGCTAAATCCCCATGTCTCATGCGCAGCCAGCAGAGGCTCTGGTTGGCATACATGGTGGCATCAGATGGGTCTATGTCAAGTACCTGCGTTTACAATGAGCAAACGTGGGCTCAGTTTAGCTCAACAGGTTGGTCAATTTGGAGCACCTGATTGCGTTCTATCCTGCTGTGTTGGGGGGGGTTCTGTAGATTTGGAGCCCTTATTTTCAAATATTAGGTTCTTAGTGCGAGTTGATTTTTTTTGAAGCGCAAATAAGCTAACCAATGCCAGTTCTATCTAACATGGTGAAGAGTTAAACTGAACTACACGGAAGGACTGAATCAATCCAGCCCTCAAGACATGCTCGATTCTTAGTCTTAATTCTGATCTTCAGAGTGATGAGATCTTTTCTGAGCTGCACCTTCCAGGATGTTAAAGTAGGATGGATGTGTTGAAAAATTCTGTCATTCCTCTGTTTCCATATGTTCCAGCAACCCATTATGATAATATCAGTGGCTATACTTTTCGGGAGAGCATCATGAGCAAGGCAGCATTCATCAATCAGTGATATTCCCCTCTTCTTGTTTGGCGCCAAGGCTTCCCAACATCTAAGCGAGAAAGTACAGTCAAAGAAGAGATGTAGAGCAGTTTCTTCCACCTGGTGTTGACAGAGTACACAATTGTAGCTTGGAAGGTGAAATGATTTTCTAGATAGTAGGTTTCTTGTGTTGATCCGATCGTGTAGAAGTAGCCAAAAGAAAACCTTGTATCTCAGGATGACCGAGGACTTCCATAAGTATTGAAAAAAGTAATGAGCCTTTGGTCCTGTTTTTAGGAGTTTATATGCTTTCTGCGAGGAGAACTTTTCTGAATTCCAAGTATATGTCCATACATCAGGGTTCGTGGACATGTTGATTGATAGCAGGTCATTCTGGAACATGTGAAGCTGCTGATAAGCTTGCCAAGAGAGAGGAAGGTGGAAGTTTTCAGTCAAGATGGGCCTGTCCATGAACTCCATGTAGGAAGGGTTGTCTTTGATCCTGAAAGAATGCAGTTCGGGGTATTTATCTCTGCAGGCTTGGGAGATCCAAGTGTCTTCCCAAATCATAACAGTCTGACCATTTCCAACTTGACAAAGAGCCATACTTTTATAGGTGGGAATCAGCTTAATCATACTTTTCCACCAGAAAGAGCCCACTGGCCGACAATCAATAGTATTGTTTGTGTAGTATTGCTCATAGATAAAATTTACCCATGGAAGGTTGTGCTTGTTAAAAAACTTATGTAAGTGCTTGAGGAGCAGAGCTTTGTTTTGTATCATCAAATCCATAACACCCAGGCCACCTTGTTCCTTTGGTTTGCTTACTTTATCCCATGCAATAAGAGCTGAACCTTTGTCTTCCATCCCATACTTTCTCCAGAAGCAATGTCTGAGATATTTGTTGATCTGTTGTAGAACTGAAGTAGGGAGAGGAGTGTACACAGGAAGAAATGGGGAGACTTGTGAAGACTGACTTGATTAACACCAATTTTTCCCCATAGGATAGCAGTGTTGAGCACCCGGCTAGTCTTGAGCTGATTCTTTGAAGAATAATCATGTAATCTGACACTTTCGGCTTGCTAATGGAGAGAGGCATACCCAGATAGGTGAAGGGGAGAGTACCCACATTGCAACCCAAGGCAGTAGACAGGGACTGGATTCTATCTAGTGCAATATTGATCGGAATGATATTTGATTAGTTGTAGTTAACTTTCAAACCAGTATAAGCCGCGAAATAGTTGAGCAAGTTTTTGGCATGTTCAATCTGTAAAACACTTCCTTGCATAATCAAAAGTGTATCATCCGCATATTGAACTATCGGAAAGTCAGGGCAAGCTTGAGACTGAATGGGTGACTTAACCAGTTGGTTATCCATGGCCTCGTTAAAAATTGTTTGAAGGAGGTCTGCAGCCAAGACAAAGATCAAAGGTGAAAGTGGATCTCCTTGTCTCACCCCTCTTTTACATCTAAATTGTTTCCCAGGAATACCATTAAGAAGGACAGCGGAAAAACCTGATGAATAAATCATCTCTATCCATTTGAGCCATTTTTCCCCAAAACCTTTAGCAATAAGAATCTCTTTATTGTTTTGTGCTCCAACATTGTGACGCCCCAAAATCGGTACTATGCAAATTTAAGCGATCCCGCCAAAATCCGCATAATAACGATTTTAGGTCGCCCACCAGACATAACGTGCACGCCGAAACATGCGCGTTATGTGGGTGGAATTGTGATAACATTACAATAGTTCACGAAAAGAATCCACAACAACAACAGAAGGAGATATATATACAAGAACGACTCAAACGAGTCACGAAACAACTGATACATTACAAAGATCCAAATCACAGCGAAAGCGAAATAGCGTCCGACTACGGACAAGATACAAATTGGACTAAGAGTCCTGAAGATAACCATGGCGTCCATATCCCTGCCCAGGCCGAGCCGGAGGGATACCCAAGCTAACGTCGTCAGACTTCAAACCTGTTGACTGCACATAAAAGTACAGCCCAAAGATGGGTCAGGCACAACCGCCTGGCAAGCAATGCTCACAAGATACCAACACAAAGACTACCAAAGTATAAAGGAAGGTGGACTGAGGCGGCAGCAGCAGCACTAAACAACCTATGGAGACACTATACAACTTCCGACTAAAAGAGAGAGATAAGAGAGCGCGACCAAACCAACTAGATTCTAACACCAAGCATAACACTTCCCAGATTCACCCCCTCAACCAAGTATGAGGAAGCAATCGAGGGAAACTCACGCCGTTGTCAAGTTTTAGTTTCATCTTATTGTGGAAGTAGGTCTAACTTACTAGTCAAGTTAATTAGAATCATTAGGTGTAAGTTGTTTATGATCTTGTTAGCCAGCATCCGATCCAAGTTGTCCATAACCGCGGACTCGGCTTCTCGAAAAGATTTAACCCTGCAGGGTGCACTACTGTTAAGCCACACGCACGTTCAACCCTTAATGCCCATGAGTAACACACTTCCGTCGGTGTGTTGGCAGGATGTCGCGACAAGACGTTTTCTCTTCACTACCAACAAGTCCAGGGAGCCACCCATCTGAGTTGTTACCCGCGTCCAGAGTCTGGCCGATACCTCCGTAGCGGACTCAATCGTTTGCGACTACGCACTAGGCGGAACAGACCACAGTAGTAAAGTCCGCTTCGCGTCGTACCGCACCTATATGTCCCCCCATATCATCGAACCTCTCATCATCAGTCAAGTCTCATGCACATGCATATGAGCAAATGGAAAGCCCGAACTAGTTGCAGCTCCTGGACAAGTTGGTAGATCCGGTACTAAGTCGAGGGGTTCCATGGACCCCACATGTGGATAGTGCGCTCGTACTTGGATAAGAGGACAAGAACTGAGTTCCTAGGGCGACACTCAGCAGAACAAAACACCAACGCATTGGCCTTCCACCGGGTGCCTTATCATTTAGTTATAACCCACAAACATTATCATCAGTTTTAAGTAAAGTAAACCAACCTATCATACTAAGTAGGTGATACCAAAAAGAAAGACCGACTCGCAACAACAAACCTAAGCATGCAGCTACGACTTGCAAGGCCAACAGGTAAACAAGCAACAAGGTAATAGGATGTGGGGATAAGGCTGTATGAGGCTGCATGGTAAACATGTATATAGGATCGAGACACGAGCATCGTAACATAAGGATAGCATAGATCAACGGCAAGAATGGAAGACAATGTAATGGTAGCAAGTGAGCAAAGCTTGCCTGGAAACACGGTAGGGGAAGCAGAACTTGTCGTTGCTCACATCATCTCAACGTCTTATCCGCGAAGAAACAACAAACACTGGAAAGCGCAAAAGATGCATCTTACAACTACGGCAAAAGATCCAGCATGTTCATGATATGATGCATGACAGGGGAGGGATGCAACTTAACCCAAATTAAGCGGAACCGGGTTCCGGCAATTAATATTAAAGGTTCAAGTTATTTATCTAACCAGCAAATTAAATGTTGATTAGCATGTGAGACAAGGCATGTATGAGCTACACAAAATTAAATGGAATAGGGCAATAATTAATTAATTACCCATCACATTCCATATTAATTATTATTGGTGATAATGCAAAAGACCACAAAGTAACAAGCTAGATGATGCAAACATGATCATGGATGACATATTAATATTCCTTGCATTTTTCTAATAAAAATAGACATATAACTTATATTATTTGGATTTATAAAACAGAAGATATGAAATAAACAAGATTAAACTATTTTCTGGAAAAGAAAAGGCTCCTGGATATTTGCACCGGAGAGGAAGCCTCAGCCACTAACGGGCGGGGCCCGGATGTCAGAATAGAATAAAAGGGAAAAAGGGGTGGATTTGAGGCGCCGGTGTGATTCGAACTCGTGCCGCGGAGTTGGAGGAACAGGATCGCAGCCACTGGGCTACATCTCGGTTCGTGATAGGATCCAGACGACACTGGATAAGACATTTGGTTCGGTGCTAACTGAACTGAAGACGGCAGAGCTTCAGACTTTCAGGTGCGGGGCAACGGTGACGGACGGAGCGGCTGTTGATGCGCCCCTCGCGCGAGCGCGACCTGGAGGGAGTAGGGGTGCAGCTGGGCGTGCTGGTGCGGTGCTGCTGGAACAACAAGCAGGGAAGCAGGAGAGGCCCCCAAAGGCAGGAGCTTCAGATCGCCACCACGGCGTCCATGGCGGGCGAGCTCGGACAGAAAAGGAGTTGGCGATTCCGAGGGCTAACGGACCTGATTTCTGCGGGAATAGGAAGGGCACCTCACCGGGATTGTTCTGATGTAGTCGTTCATGCTCGAGGTCCTCGATGACGGCGGGAATTCGACGAAGATTGCCGGCTACCGAACTGAAGATGAGGACGTTGCCGTCATCCTGGGGCTTGTCCGGCTCGTGCTTGATGTCTAGGAGGAAGAGGGAGTCGCGTCGGTTCTTCTCCACCGCTCAGCTTGGCTCAGGAACGGCCATGGCGTCGGCACGGCCGAGCTTCAAGCTCCAATCATGGAGGCGATTTTGGGAAGAAGAGGCAGAGAGGAAACCTACCTGGCGGCGGCGGAAAGAAGGGGAGGAAGCTAGGGTTGCAGGAGGAGAGTGGGTGGCGTTTATAGGAGGAGGGAGAGGGCTCTCGGCCGCTTGATCCGAAGCTGGGGCGATGGGTGGTGATGCGCTGGTTCGTACAGTGGTGACGTCAAAAGGAGGAAGACGACCAGGGAGTTGGGCTCCTTCGGGAGAGAAAGGCTAAAGGGAGAGATGGGCCAGTGCTCTCCTGGCCCGATAAGAATTCCAGAATTTCTCCAATTCCAGAAATTAAAATAGAGGAAAAGAAAAGAAAACAAAGAGATAGGAAAGAGGGAAAAGATTTAGGAAAGAGAGGAAAGAAGAAAGGCAAAGCTTTTACAAAATAATATTTTTATAAACTTTAGTTTTGTATTTGAAATCATTTTACAAATATTCCAAATACTTAGTTTGGGGTTTTATTTAAAATAGCAAGAGAGAGATGGATTATTATTTGCAAAACAAAATTAGGTTTGCATAAAAAATAACAGTTTGATTTATTTATCAAAAACATGCAAGGTGATAACAAGATGCATGATGACATGATGATGCGAAAAAGGAAAACAAACAATCTAATTGGGGAAAACCCCCGGGGCATTACAGACGACACCACTAACAAGGGATCGCGCCCCCGCGATCCACCCCAAGACAACAGGAAGAGAGGGATAAACTATCGGGTCTTCATGCTCCATTCCGATCTTCTCGACACCACTAACAAGAGATTGTAACTCCATCTCCAACTTGTCGACACCACTAACAAGGGATTGTTGCTCATCTCGAAGGCGACTTCCAAAGATCGAACCTAATAGGTTAAAAGGTAAGAGATCGTCCACCCACGTTGGATCCTATAGCTTTGAAATATAGATGAGAGAGAAGACTCGAAAACAAGTAAGGTAAGAAGAGAATAGAATAGAGGTAAGGAATAACAGAGATTAGTTAGAATCCAAGATTCTGAAGTGTGAACCGAAGTGAACTTAACAGAGATCGAGAACCTATTTTTGAATAGTGTTTCTCCTTTAAAAATGGACTCGTTCCAAGCAACAAACAAACCCCCTGATGCACCCACCGATGGTACATAATCAAACTTATTAAATCTTCTCGGACAGAAATTTTTGACATATGCACTGTCAAATAGTTCTCTTTTTGTCTCTTGTAAGCAAACAATAGCACAACCTGCTTCATCAATTTTATTACCCACAGCCAACCACTTTTCTGGATCATTAATACACCTGATGTTCCAATCAAATATACTCCAGAAACGATTCATGATGATAATGTATGGTCTTAAAAACACAAGCCTAAATCCACACAGAGTTTAGGAGTTGTACTGGTACAGACAAATGACTTGATAGCAAGTCCCACTCGGAAGCATAGACCGGAAGGAACAGGAACAAAGCAAGGAAACTCCAGGAAACTAGTACTAACAAGAATCTGTTTAGCACTACTTATTACAAGAAATTCCAAATGATTCTCCATTAAATAGATGTCTTGAAATTTTTTGATTCCTGATGCGGCTACTGCTCCTCACGAGCTTCCTCTTCTAACTCATGTGCTTTAGCTTCCACTTCTGCTTTCTTGCTATGCACCTTCTTCTTCTTTCCCTCAGTTTCAACAAGTGGTGCTTTGTCCTTTCTTTTCCGATTGGCATGCAGAGCAGATGTGCTTGAGGTAGCAGGATTACATGCCGCTGGCTTCTCTGGAGTGTGTGTAATATCCTCCAACGAGGCACCATTCTTGCAAGCAGGACCCTGAACCACCTGTTTAGTGCGAGTTGATGTAAAGGGCCTCCTTGTAAAATTGAACCTGCCACGTGTTACTTCAATATAATGCAGCATCAGGGTCGTCTGACCCCAACTCTTGTTTAAAAAACAAAATTGCACACAACCGATGTCATTCTAAACTCAGACATAGTCGAGATTCAACAGGCCACAATACATTGAATGAACTAACCAGTAGTACTCCATCCATGTAAAACGGATGATCATTCAAGCCCTAACTCGAGTACATTTTCTGGTGCGAACTTCCCAACCAATTAGGAATGCAATCCTACCATCGGCACAAGTGTAATACCTTGCTTGCTTTTTTTCTTCACCTTCATCCATAAAAAGTATTGCCCCAGTAGGGGTGATGTTCACTGCACCTACAATTTCCCATGGAATGCACCACAAGTTCAGAACTGACTAAAGAATGAGTAGAACACAAAATTTAGACTTCAAAAAACTGAACCAAAAGTGATCCATCCTTGCAGGAAGCAGAATAGCTCATTTACTTAGAGACCAGATAAGCGAAAATTGCAATAATGTACCTACATCAGTAAGACAAGTTACAACATGTGGAATAGACAAAAAATATCACACTGTAACTACAGAAGAAATGAGGCTCCCAACAACACAATATCATGATTAATACACTTCATCTTTTGATGTTGAATTCTGACATGGGTAATCATAAGCTAATAAGCTGCATGACGCAAAATATCAAGACTACGTGGCCTAAAATCATATAGCTAACAGCCAATAAATTCAATAGCACCACCAAGACCTACACTGCATATTAAAAATTTATCCAAGGAAAATGAAATTAACAATTATAAAAAGAAAGTATTGTTTGCTTTGATTATTTCAGTAACATGTTGAAAAAAATAAGGGTTTATTACTTCTGTGCCCTGGTTCGCTTAGTTTTTCTCGTCTGTGCCCTACTTGCTTAGTTTTCCTCGTCTGTGCCCTACCTGGCTCTTTCGAGGCCCCGCGGACGGCGTTTCTGTCTGGTCAACCTCCTTTGACCGTCACTTGGCCTGACTGGTGGGTTCGCCTGGGGCCGCGCCGGTTTTTGCTAGTATATATTATTTAACTCGCAAATTTTGGACTATTTAATGGACTATTTCCCAAATTTTTCGTAGTTTCAGTGGTACTAAAATATATTTATCTCGCAAAATTCGGACTAGACCGAATTGAGATGAAGTTATATTTTAACTGAATTTTGTTTAGATTTATGATATTTTAGATGAAATTATTCATGATCACCGGTATTTTGAATATTTCGGTGGCGCTTGATATTTTTCTCGTGTCAAAATATTGAAGCCTGATTATTGAGTTTTAATTTTGGGTAGTCGTTGTCGAAACTTTGAAGCTTGGTCATGTACTCATGTGTACATCACGCAACAATAAAATTATTCTCCTCCTGCCCAACTACCAGGGCAGGAGTTAATGGCCAACGCCTGAAAAGCTGACGTGCTGCCCCAGGAGTTAATGGCACTGACACAAAGGCTGCATGTATACAATTAATTATACCTTGGAGATATGGACAAGGCAGGGCTGGGGATGGCTATCCGGGGAAAGTGGAGGGTTGGGATAAAGGGTGCAGTGGCGCCCGAGAGCCAAAAGGCATTTTCGATAGATATGGGTTGACAATCTAAGAAATATAATCTGTTTCAGTGAATCATTCTAGCTTTAACTATACCTTTTACTTTACTAGCTTTCACCGCGGGTGCTGGTTTTGGCTCTCGCGACCGCTCGTCTGGTTAGCTCGCGACGCGTAAGAAACAACTCGCTCTCTCAGACTTGCGGCCCCGCACACAGATGGACCCACCCGTCAGCGACCCATTCTGCTAGCAAATGAGTGAAAAAAATGAAACGACCGCATCTGACGGCCCACGTGAAAAGTGGAATAATTTTTTTTACGGTTTACCTGAATGTGTGGTCAAGATAAGCTGCCTTGCCCAAATGGCTGAGAGGCCGGGTAGTGTAGTAGTTTTTAAAGGAGTAATACCTACGGGTGATTTTTTATGAATATTCTCATTGGGGCCACGTTGATAGATGAAAATATATCGTTACTAGGAAACGTGCCCGTGCGTTGCACCGGGAGAAAACAAATCCGCGTCTTATAGTCGCACAAAGTCGCATGCCAAAAGTGTCATGCGCTAGCATTGCCACCTCTCCCTAATCCACAAAGGGTTTCGACTCTTGGGGTTGCGGAGTAGAGGAAGCAAAGAAGGTCGCATACTTAATTGGGTGAGGAGTCACTATATAGGTGCGCGGTTAATACGGGGAAACTTGAAATCTTCACTGATAATTCTCATCAAATTCAGCAGATGTCGAAATTTAAAATCTAGAGTGGTGAATTCTCATCAAATTCAGCAGATGTCGATGAGGGATTGGTGGAGGGTGACGGCTGATAAAAAAATGAAGAAATCTTCCTCTCTCCAACCCGCTTATAATTCATATTCACCTTTTCATATTATATTTTCCAGCCGTGTGAATATTTATACCTTTACTTATAATAAAGGGAGGAGTATATTCAAGCAGTACAACATAAAAAAATCAGCTTATCATTCATACCTACACAATATTATCTGAACACTATTCGTAATATAAAAGAACACAATTCGTAATATAAAAGAACACAGTGAATCTCATTTGCACGACAGCACGAGAAATATTCTATGTATTAATAATTGAAACCTCGAGAACACTATTAATTGGATATCACCTCCTAAACTCGGCCGACTGGGTTGAAGCTAGGTGCGCTCGAACTGCTATCTGACTGATCGAGGAGGTGACATTGCTCCATATATATGTCCATCCGTCGGAGTACATAAATCTTTTCTAGCATGGCTTTTGGTTTCAATTTATGACAGAACACTGGAACTCAAGCGAGCTAGCTGCATCTCATCAGAACGATGGTCCGAGATGGATGTTGCTGAATGGATCCATCCGCGGGTGTGGTGCACTGGTGCTGGTGGCCTGCCCACGCCACGCGCGTGCTCCGTCGAACTCAGGATTGTGTCGATCGTTCTGCACTCTTTAGAGAAAGACAAAAAAGGATGATTCCGCTCTTCGTGGAAGAGCGCTCACGAAGAGCGCAGGCTGCTCCTTCGGGAGTTCGGGGTGGAGACCGGCTGGCTAGATGTGGAGCAGCAGTAGACGACTTCCGACTGGATTCTGGATGGCCTCCGACGACAGCTGCGACCGTCTCGTCAGCTAGCTGAGCGAGGCACAAACAAGGCTGCACAGCCTGCACGGGTGAGCCGCAAGAGGCGCCGAGGCGGCGAATCGACCGTGACGGGACTTCGGAAGGTGACCACTCCAGCGAGACGGCAACTCCGGCAAGGTAGCGTCGACGGCAGGGGCCTATTAGCATCGCATGCCCGCAGCGTGCAGCGTGCACGCACTCCAGCATCCCAGTCTAGCCTCAAGGCGACCCACGTCAGCAGCACACGCGATCAAGGCGATGCACGAAGGCCGCCAGCCGTGCCTCAGGTCTCGTTCACGACGACATCTTAGAGAAATCTGGGCCAGTAGTACGTAGGCCCTGCGGCGACGCCCTGTTCAGCTCGGCGGCCAACTGGCCAAAGCGTCGCACGCGCGGCTGCAGCTCGCGTAGTTCCCTTACGACGCCGATGTAATCCAATCCTCGGACGCAGCAGTGGTCGCGGTCTCGCGGAGCTTTCCAGGCTAGCTGACACCAATCGGAGGTTCTTCAAGAACCCTTCCGATACGACCTGGGACACGGCGACGGCGGGCAACACCGCCTCCGACAACAGCAATCCCCGTCAGCTAGTTGAGCGAGAGGCACAACCAAAACCGCGCAGCACCCACAGGTAAACCGCTACCGGCACAGATGCGGCGAATCAGGCCGCTTGCGTCGCAGCCTTTGTAGACATGATCCGTCGATCCAGGATTCCACTACCGATCAATCAGTTTCGAGCTTCAATTGCGATCAAATTTTGGCGAGTTCGTGCGAGTTCGGTGAGAATCACGCGAGGAAGAGACAGGCTATATATGGGTAGATTTTCGTGAGCGAGGAGGCACGAAATTAAACAGAGTAATCTATACGGGAATCGAAATCGATTCGGCAGAAGAGTTCGTACCCAACTCTATGTCAATGCTTTACGATCGCGGCAGTAGAGTTTGTAACCAACTCTATGTCATTGCTCTTACGATCGCATAATTTTTTGCACAAAAAAAAAAGAAAAAGACCGACGTACCACAAGAAACTCTCCATCCTTTATTATTAGATTAGAGAAAGAAAAGAAATAGGAAAAATGTCCGTGCGTTGCAACAGGTACAAACATAAATTTTTTTGCATCTATAAAATGTAAAAAAAATAAAGTGACACTGAAACAACTTCAAGTAGGAAGCATAGTTGAAAGAAATCCGAATTAATAAAGGACATTATTTAAGAAAAAATGCACTCTCAAACAAAAACAAAAACAAAAAAGTTCACACGCCTGTTCTATTCTCGGATTGCTTGTGATGTATGGTCGTTCTTGTCAAGTCCTAGGTTAAACATACCCTTAATTCGTAAATTTAGATTACTTTTTTGCAAAGCAGGCCCGGACATTAAAAGAAACAATTTATAAATTTATATGTCTGCAAGTAATTCACGGTCTTGATTATGTCTTGATTATAGTTTTTGTTTTCAACCAGCCTCTCATAGAGGCAGTGTAATAGTTGAAAGAGTGTCCCACAGTCCGAAAATATCATTAGTTCTCTCCATATCTAAAAGTATCTTTAGGGCATGTACATTGGGAGTCGCTTAGTTGGACGCTAAGAGAAAAAAAATCAGAAAAAGTCGAGTAAATAGCTAAGCGTCCAAGCCTCCAACGCCGAGCGCTTCTGGTAGCCGCTTGCGGAATTAAAAAAAAGTGAAAAGGTACGGTAGCGTCGTCCCTCTCCATCGCGAGACGCTTCTATTAGCCGCTTGCGACGGGCAAGGCTAGCTTGTGCGCGGGCGACGGCTCGCTCGGTTTCCGACAGCCGCGCGTGCACATGTGGGCCCACCGACAGCGACGTGAGGGGAGGAAGAAGAGGTCGCGTTGGAGAAGAAGAGCTCGCCCGACCTCGCACCCACCGCGATAAGGCTTATCCTCGCCGTCGTCGCCTCCGCCGCGGCCAGCCGCGGCTCCGGCGTCTCCGGCTCGGCTCGGCATGGCCGTCGACTCGCCGGAGAAGAAGATGCGGCTGCGGCGGCGGCGGTTCCTTCGGTCCCCCCCCCCCCCCCCCCGCTGCACCCACCGCGATAAGGCTCATCCTCGCCGTCGCCGCCTCCGCCGCGACCAGCCGCGGCTCCGGCGTCTCTGACTCGGCCTGGCCGTCGACACGCCGGAGAAGAAGATGCGGCGGCGGTTCCTTCGTCCCCCCCCCCCCCCCCCCCGACCCCGTACCCCCGGCGATAAGGTTGCTTCTCGTCGTCGCCGCCTCCGCCGCGGCCAGCCGCAGCTCCGGCGGCTTCGGCTCGGCCTGGCCTCGTCGGAATGCATGGAGGATTTTGGTACGGGTGTGGCTGTGGCCGGGTGGGGTGAAGGAAGAGGATGGGGAAGAAGGACACGTGGGTGGGACGTGCGTGGGTCCCACCCACCCACGCGCTGCGCGACGAACCGAGCGAGCGCTCGCGCAAGCAAAAGCTAAACAATTCCGCTTGCGACACCGACAGTCCAACCCGATTCGTTTCAGTCCTCACTCCTCACTGCCCTCAGCTATCTCCGTCGACGACGGCCGCCCCGTGACCTTCCTCCTCCCTCCACGCTGCTGAAATCCCTTGAGCAGGCCGCCGTTTGATCCAGCCGGCAGCGTGGCCGTGATGTTCGCTACTCCTCCTTTTGTTCCTGGTGAGACCGCTGGCGTGGATCCCCAACTCCTATGCGTCGCCGTGGATCCCTGGACCCTGGAGGAGCCCGCGTGTGCGACCGACGGCTGTGCATCCCTAGATCTTCTGCTCCTCTGCGCCATCATCGAGTCTGCCGCCAGCGCAGCTCCTCGGTGAGGCCACAAATTCAGGCTACTCGGCTACCTGCATCTCGTCTGTTTTCTACTAATTGGTTCAGTATTCATACGCATGGATTCTCGCTGCATCTTGATTCTTGATTTCTCCATGTCGGTTCAGTATTTGCTACTGCTACTTTGGACCAATCGATTTCGATTGCCAATTTCCGCTTTTGGGTCCTAGTACTGGATGAAAAAATTGTATGTGTGCGTGAATTTTTGATGGATTTCTACGATTCAGCTGGATTCCGTGAAGGATAGCTATCCAATTATTACTTTTAATCTAGCGTCTGGCTAGCGCCCGCCGCTTGTCAAATTGGCATCTGCCGGAAAGAGAAAGTTCAAGCGCCCGACGCATGAAGTTGCGTCTCTGCGATGCTCACGTCGCCATCGACATTTTTCTCTCACCCATAGTTGCGAGGCGGGCGAGCGGTGATTGGATAAGTGGAGGACATGATCCGGGAGTGCGAGGCATCCGTTACCCATCTCGATCCACGGGCAGGCCGGAGCATGAAGTCGCCGGCTCGTGGCAGCTCGACCACCAGTCTGCGGTAAACGACGGGGAAAAGAAAAAGAACGAACCGGTATGACTTATGGGTGGCAGTGGTGGGTAATATTTCTGAGAACACAGGGGTAAAATCGGAAAAAAAAAATGACGTACCACAAGAAAACTTAATGCTTTTATTATTAGGTATAGATGTTCGGCGGACATCGTCGAGTTAGCACCAAACAGCACCCATGACGTGGCCTCCCTCTGTTGCACCAGCTCGATGTGGTTGCTCCTGGCCCTTCTCTTGGCGAGTTGAGCTTGAACAGTGGCATGGCCGGTGCATGAGGGATTATGGCCGTCTACACGGCGGATGCGTCAGTGACCACAAGGGATCATTGTGGTCTTCACGGCGAATGCGTCGGTGACCACCTATTGGATGGACGTGTCAACACGGTGTAGGATTGCGGTCACGCGGATGAAGTAGTAAATTATTTCCAACGACCAGCTGGACGTCCCTGGACTATTTCGGATGTATTCATGTTGGCACTTGTCAATGGAATCATCTAATTCAGCCCGATTCCCCTATAGAAAGTTCTCTCTTTTTCGGTAAAAATCCTCGGTTTTTATGCATATTCTTGTGCTCACTCAAAGGAGCACTAACAAAGTTCTATTGAGCTAACATATTTGCATTACATTCATTTCTTTTATTTTGTAAAGAAGAAATAATTGAAGAAAAAAACTTTTTGTGAACAAGGGCAGTTCTTTACATTTCGACCTGAAATAATTCAACATTTAAGATCAAACATTACATTTCATTAATTTTGAACTTTTAGAAAAGTCCGTCACTGAAAATTCCAAACAAAGGTAAAAGGCTCGGCTCGTCGATCGTCACCTCATTGCCAGCTGCCAGAGCCTCCCTTCCATCGCTGGGAGTTGCCTCCTCCTTTTCCTCTTCTGGCACCCGGCCCAACAAAAAGCGGTGAGGCCAGAAAGCTCGGCTAAAAGCCCTAAAGTATTTTTTTTTTACGCTTAACCGGCAGGAGCTCTTCCATTTCATTTATAGAAGAAGGAACAAAGTACAAAGAGGAACAGGGCAGGGAACAGACTCCCTCCCAAAAACCTGCAACAGACTACTCCCAAAACACCTCTCTAGCGAGGGATACATCATCACGAATAAGAACTAAAACGGCGATAGGCTGCAGAGATTTATTCTGAAAAGTCCGGCGATTCCGTTCATTCCACAAGTGCCAAGCCACATATGCCGCAAAGCCCACCTCTTTCTTTCTAATGGACTTGCTCGGCTGGGCACCAACCTTGCGCCACCATTCATTGACTGATGAGCTGTCCAGCGACGCAGCCGTGATCCTAGGCATGTCAGCCGCCACAAGAGACGTATGCCGCAAAGCCCTAAAGTATCAACTGCTCAAACTGAATTTTGTGCTTAATGAATGTGTAGAGTGTAGACCCGACCCAGTCACAAGCTATAAGGTGGGACCTGCAAAATGCTGCTAGGTAGGACCCAATATTACATGTGGGGCCTCTCTTATATATTTGGAAATGTTGATTTTCGCCCATTCAAATGTGTCCTGCATTATAATATAGAAGGGCAAACACGAGGGAAGTCAAGTACTTTTGTTTGAGATCCTATTGTACTGGATTTGATTTGATTTGTTAGGATACGCTGGGATATTTGATTTGATTGCCTGCTTTTACCTAACGAGGGAGGGGTATGGAGGTGTGGCAACGATCGTAAATAAACCAAGGTTAATAATAATTCTTGCAAATAAGCAGAACACTTTGCTCAAAGTCAAAGTGTGCTTTCATATATAATTTCGAAAAGGTGCTACTATTAATAATGCGCAAATGTGGTACGTTGTTCTTGTCTATGAATTTGGAATACAAAAATTATTTGCGAAAAAAAAAAAACCAAACGACTAATTAAACTGCACCCTGCTGCCACCAACGGCCGTGCGTGCACGACGTGCCTGTCTTCTGCGCTCGTCGCTTGCTGCTACCAACTCTGGCCAAGCCTCTTTGGAGTGCTCAAGCAACTTCTTTTCGCGCCACGCACGCTTGGTGCGCCATTTGCGACCGGGCCGTTGCTCCCCGTTGGCAATCGCCAATGTTACCTTCAGCTTGTTCTTCAGACGATACATTTTTTGGGAGATGGTAGGCACATCGAGCTCGCCGCCGTGCTGGAGCTGTGATCTGTCTAGCGCTGCAAGGACGGCCGACGCCGAGGGCATGATGCCACGATTCTCCCTGCGGAGTTTCGCGATGGTATCCACCAGCCTTATATTGTCGTCGTGCCCCCAAACGTTGCATGGCTCCTCCTCGTCCTCAGATGATTCGTCCGGGACTTGGTCGTCGTCGGAGAGGGCGATCAACTGTTCATTGGAGAACGCGGTGTCGTCGTCGTCGGAGAGGATGATCAGCTGGTCATCGGAGAACGCGAAAGGGGTGAGGATGGGGAGTGTTGGTGCCATGCCTTCTACTTGCGGCGGCCGGGGATGGAGTAGACGAGTCTCTTTTCCCTGTATTTATAAGCCAGCGTCGTGGATCTATTTGGCGGGAATGGGAGAAAAGCGGTGGCGCCAAAACCTGAGCAAAAGACCGGATCAGCAACCAGGGAAAGCAGCGCAGAGGTAGTGGCGAAACCGAACCGTTTTCTTCGTGCTATGGCGATTACAGAGGCGATCTAGGGTTTGAGTGCCGCCGACGCCGGCGGCTGTTTGTCCGGTGCCTTGCGAGGCATCGTTTCTCTGTCCTGCTACTCTTGACCTAGTCAGGTGTATGCAGTTTTTGTCTACCGCTGGTTCCTGACTATGAGTTAGAGGTCCAGGCGGAAAAGCTTTGTTCAGATTGGTTTTGAGGGTTTGTGCTCTTTGAAGTTTCTTGTGGAGGATTCGCTCTAGGCAGGTTGTACGTGAAGACGTTTGGTAGCATACGCCGGAGATTGT
Organism: Poa pratensis; assembly: GCA_947311845.1. NCBI lineage: Eukaryota > Viridiplantae > Streptophyta > Magnoliopsida > Poales > Poaceae > Poa > Poa pratensis. The sequence continues at coordinate 39,343,306 of CAMZMU010000043.1, forward strand.
TTTCTTGAGGCGGCAGCTTGCAGAAGGTGCTGTTTGATCGGAGGTATCCCTCGAGAGGTGACTGCCGGAGCAATGAATATATTGTGCTTGAACTGTCGAGGTGGAGGTCGGCCCGAGACAGTTCACGAGATCAGCAACTTAATTAAGATGCACCGTCCGAGGTTGGTTTTTCTCTCGGAAACCAAGCTTAGTGATAAGAGAGCTCAAGAGCTAAAAGGAAGGATAGGATTTTCTTATGCCTTTGGTGTAAAAAGTGAAGGTTTAAGTGGGGGCCTTGTTCTGTTCTGGAACCCAGATTCAGTAGTGTCGCTGAAATCATTTAGTAGGTCTCACATAGACGTCTTCGTTTTGAATGAAGATACTGGAGATAGAGAGTGGAGGTTCACAGGGTTTTATGGTGAACCGACAAGATCCAAACGCAAGAGGAGTTGGGAACTTATGACATACTTGAGGAAGGAATTTGACCACCCGTGGCTTTGTGCGGGTGACTTTAATGAGGTGGTTTCAGCTGCTGAGCAGTTCGGGGGCCATGGAAGGGAGGAGTGGCAAATGGAAGGATTCAGAGATGCTATAGATGAATGTCGTTTTGAAGACCTTGGCTATACGGGCTTACCCTACACATGGGATAATAGGCAGCAAGATGGAAATAACATTAAAGTACGGCTAGATAGGGGGCTTGCAGATGATAGATTTCAAGAACTTTTTGATAATACTCAGGTTATCCATGTTCAGACAACACAAAGTGATCATTGTGCCCTCCTTATTCAAGTTAAGAAATCGGATTGGTGTGGAGGGGACAGTGGTCCAAAGCCGTTTCGATATGAGAATGCGTGGGCAAGGCACCAAAATTATAACCAGGTGGTACAAGATAGCTGGGCACCAGATTTGCACACTCTTAGTGGAGTGGCTATGGCTTTGGGTGGTGTACGCCAACATCTGCAGAGTTGGAGTCGACAGGAGTATGGTTCAGTTAGCAAACAATTGAAATGTTTGCGTGACAGATTGGAACGTGTACGGTCTGAGTCGCTCGGTTCAGGACCCTCTCGATCGGAGAAGCAACTTATGCACCGTATCTCCGAACTACAGTCTAGGGAAGAAGTGGAAGCACATCAGAGATCTAGAGTTCAGTGGATGAGGGAGGGGGACAGAAATACGGCATTCTTTCATGCAAAAGCAAGACAAAGGTCCCGTACAAACAAGATCAAGGCTTTGAGGAAAGATGATGGTGCGGTTGTAACTTCACAAGCTGGGATGGAGAGTATGGCAATAGACTTCTATAAAAACTTGTTCACCGAGCAAGGGGACACGCAACCAGAACTTGTTACAGCTTGGGTACCTGAGAAGGTTACAAATGATATGAATGAGAAGCTTTTAGCGCCGTTCTCTGATGAAGAAATTGAGAATGCTCTATTCATGATGCACCCAAATAAATCCCCGGGACCGGATGGTTTTACGGCCGGTTTTTACATCAAGCATTGGCATATTCTTAAGGAGGTGGTATGTAAAGGAATACGTCAATTTCTGGAAGGAGGTGAGATGCCCGAAGAGGTCAATTCGACGGTGCTAGTTTTGATCCCTAAAATCAAAGCACCGCAAGATTTAACACAGTTCAGACCAATTGCCCTTTGTAATGTGCTCTACAAGATAGCGTCCAAGGTTTTAGCTCTTAGGCTGAGGCCTGTCCTGGAGGAGATTATCTCAGAAGAACAAAGTGCGTTTGTGCCAGGAAGATTAATTACGGACAATGTGTTAACAGCATATGAATGTATCCACTACCTAAAAAGGAAAAAAGGCAAGTCTGGAGCTTGTGCAATTAAGTTGGATATGGCTAAAGCATATGATCGGGTGGAGTGGTGTTACCTTCGGGGTGTCATGTCGAAACTTGGTTTCTCAGACCAATGGATAAATTTGATAATGAGATGTGTCGAATCTGTTACGTTTTCGGTGAGAGTGAATGGGGTGTTTTCGGAAGTATTCAAACCCACTCGAGGCATAAGGCAAGGGGATCCGATCTCCCCGTATCTGTTTCTTCTTTGTGGGGAAGGTTTCAGCAGTATGATCAAGCATATGGGACCAATGCATCTGGCTAAAGGTGTCCGAGTGGGCATCCATGCCCCATGGGTGTCCCACTTATTATTTGCTGATGATTGTTTGATTTTTTCTCAGGCATCTTTAGCAGGGGCGGCTAGACTTCAGAATATTCTGGAATTATACCGACGTGGGTCGGGACAAATGGTGAACAAATCAAAATCGGCAGTCTTCTTCAGCAAGAACACTTTGGAGCCGATGAAAACTGAGGTTCATGAAATGTTGGAGATAACTTCTGAAGCTCTTGGGGAGAAATACCTAGGACTGCCTACGGCCCTAGGGCGTTCCACGGACTCCCAGTTTGAACATGTGATTGCAAAGGTAAAAAAGCTTCTGAACGGTGGCATACCGAGACTTTTGAGCAGTGCAGGAAGAGAAATATTTATCAAATCAGTGTGCCAATCAATTCCGACGTACTCGATGAGTTGTTTTAAGCTGTCGAGGAAATTATGCAAAAAGCTCACCTCGGTGGTGGCGAGGTTCTGGTGGGGAGGAGATGAAAAGAAGAGGAAAATGCACTGGAGGAAGTGGGAAGATATTGCTATTCCAAAATCTGTGGGAGGTATGGGTTTTCGCGATTTCGAACTCTTTAATCAAGCTATGCTTGCTAAGCAGGGATGGAGGTTGATGACGAGACCAGATTCACTATGTGCCCGAGTGTTAAGAGGGAGATACTTTCATGATAAGGATTTCATGTCAGCCGGGATCAAAAGAAATTCGTCACACACGTGGCGTGCGATCATGCATGGACCGGTCAGCGTTAAATCTTGGACTGATAAAAAGAGTGGGCAGCGGTTCTTCTATTCGTATCTGGGATGATCCATGGATCGAAGCAAACTATGGTTTTAAACCATTGGTGCGGAAATCTAGTGCTACTGCTACTCGAGTTGAAGAATTAATTGACCAAGCTAGTGGGGAATGGGATATGGTGAAATTGAACAACAACTTCATATACCCTGATGTTCAATCAGTCAGCCGTATCGCCATAGGACAGGAAGATGACGTCTGGGCTTGGAAATTTGAAAAAACTGGAAATTTCACAGTTCGCTCTGCATACAGGCAGCTGTGTGAACAAAGGAGATTATCTGATGCCCCATCAAGCTCGGCTGGTGCTCTACAACCAGTCTGGAAGAAATTGTGGAAGATGGCAGTCCCTCCGAAGGTTAGAAATTTTTGGTGGCGTACGATACATAAGTTTATTCCGTGCAGAAATATTCTTAAAACGAGACATGTGGAGGAAATCTCGAACTGTGAGGATTGTGGTGAAGATGAGACAATCTACCACAGCCTATTCAGATGCACTTGGGCGAAAATATTCTGGGATGAAATAAGAAGATTAACAGGGGTGAAGATTCCTAATCTACACCCGGATTCATGGGCTGTTGATCTGTTAGTTGGAGGAGGAGTGCCCACTCATAATGCAGTTGTTATACTCTGTGGCTCCTGGACAATATGGTCGGAGCGCAATACCCGACGCCACGGCGAGAAGGGTAGATCAGTGGAGTCCTCGGTTCGTTGGGCTATTGATACGGCATGTGATCTGTCTGTGCAGTCGAAGCCCAACCAAATTAAGCTGAAGCCGAAACAACGATGGTCTCCACCCAAGGAGGATTATATCAAGGTCAACGTCGATGCTGGATTTGACGCCATGTCAAGATCGGGTACTTCTGGGGTCGTTCTGCGCAATGCGACTGGTGAACTCATCCGAGCCCAAGCAATATGGTACGAAAAAGCAGCTGATGCGCGGTCCATGGAGGCGATTGCATTGAGAGACGGCCTTCGCATGGCGAGTGATTTGGGACATACTAAAATCATGGTAGAGAGTGATGCTCTCGATGTGGTGAAGATGTGCAATTTGGACAACTTTGAGAGGGCGGATATAGGAGCGTTGTGTCGCCAGATTAAGGACTTAGAGTTTAGCTTCATTAGTTGTTCATTATCCTATGTACCCCGTACAGCTAATGAGGCTGCACACCTGTGTGCAAAGCAAGCTAGTAGCTCTAGACGTAGATGCTTATGGGTTAATTATGTCCCATCTTTCCTGAGAGAATGTATGCATCGACCTTGTACTTCTGATGAGTAATAGAGAAAGTATGTGAGTTGCAAAAAAAAAAAAGCAACCAGGGAAAGCAATCCGTGGGGTTAAGACCAGAGTTTCACCTCTGCGATTAATCAGAATCTCCGCTGCGCGTTTTGGGCCTCTCCCCCATTGGGTCGCTGCTAATTGATATCATCTGGATATATGTGTCCATTGAAACCGGGGGCGGTGCCCCTTTAATCTCTCATTCCCGCCAAATAGATCCACGACGCTGGCTTATAAATACAGGGAAAAGAGACTCGTCTACTCCATATATGTGTACCTTCGTGTGAAGGGAAAAAAAAAAAAAAAAAAAAAAAAAAAAAAAAAAAAAGAGTATTGTTGAAATACTTTTGACCAAGCCGCGGGGACTGTCAATGAACTGCCGGAAGACAAGCCGCAGAAGGAAAGAACACAATCTCTTGCTGAGCGCCTCCGCCGTGTGCCTTGCTATAATGTGCCCGACCTGCGAAAAAACAGCAGCGGTTTCAGCTTGGATACATGCGTAAGCTGCAAACGAAACCCACCCTAATCTACGACAAAAAACACACTTGCATCCTACATGGACATCTCAAATCAGCACGAATTTTTATGGACATGAATTTTCGCCTCAAATCAGCACGAAGTTTTATGGACATGAATTTTCGCCTCGAGAAACCATGCATACAACATCAAATTCAAAGTCTGCACGCTCACGACCGGGAAGATGTCATATTTGTGTACTCGTATGCAAATGGCAAGAAGCTCACAAAGCAAGAAAGAGTTTCATCTGTGTCCTGCTGATATTCATATTCTGCACGGACGGACGCACCGCGCGCTTGTAGCATCAAGGTCTGCCGCGCTCGAGCTGGTCGAATCGGCTGCGCCGCTATCTTCAGCCTGGTGCCTCGCTCGAGCTGGTAGAAGCAGCTGCGTGCTCCAGGATACATCGCCGCCGCCGGGAGTCGCCGGGAGTCTAACCACCGCTATCCCCCGCTCGACCTCTCCTCCCGCTTCACGCGTCGCCGTCCCGCACGACCAGTTGGGCCACCGGTAACCAGCTTCCGGGAGCCAGCCGGCGGCGGAGTAACAGAGCCGTGGTCGCGCTCGTCCAGGTCGAGGCTCCATGGCTTTGACCCCGATGCGGCAGAGCAGCAAGATGGGATGGGGCACGAGGCCGGAGGGATGGAACCACGGTGAGATGTATCGCAGGGATGGGATGGGCGGAGGCTCGAGGATTGGGAGCGCGGCCAGCAGTCTCGCCGGGCGGCTCATCTTCCTCTCCTTCAGCTCTTCTCGAGCTCGTGCTCAGACAGGGGATGGATACGAGAAGGGGAAAGTGAAGGGGATAGACGGAATCGAGCGGCTCTGCCTCCAGCTCGTGTGCAGTCGCACGCTCAGCCGACAGGCAAGCCGTGTCCGTGTCTGCGTCGATGTACTGAATTTGTCTGTGTTTCTGTATGCCACCTCTTCTCCTCATGCGTCCTTTTTTTTCTGAATTTGTGAGTTTTTTTTTGTACAAGGGGTGAGGTCCAGAGAGCCCGCTGCTGCAATTTCATTTAACCACGTGGCAGGTACAAATTACATCTAAGCCCTTTTCGTCTATTGCCCTAAAAGACCTGGAATTCGAAGAAAGGGCCAGAACATTTACAAAAAGCAGCCTAGAACTAAAAGAAGAAAAGCAATTAGGTCCTAGGGAACCTCTGCCACCCATCGCCGGCGATCTCCAGATGCGATGAACACCGAGATCATCAGAGCACATAGAGCTCGGTCTCTCCCTTCCGGCGAGCGAACCCAAACGCCAGCAAGCTTGACGCATCCGGGGACGAACCACTTGGTTGCAGCAAGCCGCCGAGCACTGGCGTTGGATCGAGATGGCCTCCGTCGTGGAGGTTGAAGTTCGGCCACCATCATGGCCATAGATCGCGGCGGCGAATAAATCCACCACGTGAGGAGCTCCAGGGCACAGCAGAAGCCACTTCGCCGATGTTGAAGAAGAATAGCAGCACCTCATCCCCTCCTCGCCGCCACGGCCGGCCAGAGGAATATAGCACCGCATCTCCTCTCGATCTGCAAAGTGGGTGATACAGCAAGCGGAATTATTGAAACAGCTTCGTCCATCTTCAATCTTGCAGGAAATCCACCATGGATTCAATCTACAGAAGAGAAGCGGACGGGATCCCGCGCCGCTGCGAGTCGCAGAAGTCCAGCTGTGGAGGAAGAAGGATGCACTCCCAAGAGAAGCCAGAATGCTCCCTGGTCCAGGAACCGGCAGCCGCTGGCAGGAAGAAGGAATCTGTCGTCGACCACGCCACCATGGCGATTCGAGGTAAAGATCCCAAACTCCCAGCCTCGGCTAGCAGGCCCGCGTGAACCGTCGAGCCTTATTGAAGTGGACGGCAAGGAGAAGCTGAACAAAACCGCAATCTCTGACCTCCAGAGCACGCACGGCAGCAGCGCCATCCTTGCACACTGCCAGGAGCAGCTCGAAATCTCCTGCAACAACTCCCCAACGCCAACTCCAGATCCACCGAGGTGAGCACCACCGCATACCATCCCCTTGCCTCCACGGCCGGCCGGAGGGACGGTCAGAGCACCACCACACTGAAACCGGAGAAAGCTAGATCTGCCTTTATTAGGAAAGGGGCTTCCGGCCACCACACCACCGCCGTCGACCCTCCACCTTGGAAGCTCGCCGGAGAGCATCGCAGCAGACCAACCCGTGTTAGGCATAAGCAGCAGGCCGGAGAAGCCCAGCGGCATCTCGCCAAACGCCACAGGGGACCAAGCAAGCAACCCTAAAACTACACCTACGGCAAGGGAAACTACACCTAAGCTGTACCAGAAGCCACGACCACCATCTCTAACTCCTCTCCGGCCGGCAAGGCCGGCAGAGAGAGGCCAGAGCGGCGCCGGGCGAGCGGCGGCGACTCTCAAGAGGGGCGGAGAGCGAGAGAGGAGAGAGAAAGAGAAAGACCAAATGTGAGCCCTGAATTTGTGAGTAAAGACACTGAATTTGTCCACTACAACTTTTTGTGCTTTTACGATCGAGAGAAGGAGATCCATACAACGTGAATCTTTTACTATATATTATAGTGACCTTTTACTATATATTATACCACTATTTTAGTTTTTTACAAATAATTAAATTGGTTCTCTCAGATGGATCATTTTGTTAACAAGGCTATAAGTCGTAAGAAAAATATCGCAGTTTGGTGTTGGCTGTCTCACATAATTATATACATGTAATAGTAATACCAAAGACAATTAAATTAGAATCACCGATAGACAAAATTTTAGCTAATGTAGATGTGCTCATTTCATTGATAATCCTGTTTGTGGCCTCTTGACTGGTGCATCGTGTCTACATTTACAATTATGTGATGTAGAGGCTCGAAACGCAAGTGGCGTGTAGAATGAGCGGCTCGGATTCATTATTACATGTTTCACACAGATTTAGCAATGTGCGTTTACAATTGACATATCCACCATCACGGGGTAGCTAATAAAAATTCACACTCCCGTAGCAACGCACGGGCATTTTACTAGTCTACAGTAAAAAATAAAAAAAATCTACGCATCTACAAAATCTCTCTGCCGCAACTCCGTCAAGCTAGGAGCAACAGCTGCTGGTCGCCGCAGAGCGGAGGAAGGCTGAACAACTGAAGAAGCAAGCAGAATGTCATATCCAAGGGTGGACAAGAGCAAATCAGTACCAACAACACACATAGATGGATACAAGTGTTCCTGGTGTACGAATAAGATTCGCCAAACCAAGGTTCACCAAAGGATACAATCCAGGGAATAGAATCAAGGCTGGGAAGAGCACAGAATCAGGGTAGAGGAGCAAGAGGGATACACTCGTACGGACACGAGGGGAGGGGGTCGCTGGAGGAGGAAGAAAGCCGAAGCTAGTTCAGTTCTGATCGATGTCCCCTTCCGTGCCTTCTCGTCCCCTTTATCTTTACTTCTCCAAGTGATGACCGCTTGGCCAAGCCCATGTACCGACCCAAACAGCCGAAACCCAATCCGTGCTGCACGTCGGGTGTTACACAGAACCAAGCATGTAAGAATTGCGACAGTTAGCCTATGTCCTGAAGGAAGTTAGCATCTTGCTGTTGGCCATGTTTCTATACATTTTCATGTACCAGAAGACATGAGAATGTTCATGGGTGTGTTATGTAAATGGAAGAAGTGGCCATGTGAGTAGCAAACGCGTATTACTGAAGCGCAAAGCTGATCGAATTCGAAGTGCTAATTAGTTGCTCCTGGAGTCCTGATGCGTACGGCCCTTCATAACTAGCCTGATCAAACGGGCAAGTTTCTCCCTGCGTGAATTCTTGCGATGGCGGCGTCAGAACCGGACACAAACATGGGGCATGGCAAACGAGCATGGGGGGCACGCACGGGACAGGGCAGCCTATGGCGACAAGCAGACTTCTGGGCGCGTGGCGAACTACCACTAGTGGAAAACGGGGCACTAGTCCCGGTTCCAGAGGGCCTCTAGTCCCGGTTGGGCAACCCCACTAGCCAATCGGGACTAGAGGCCCCCCCTCTAGTCCCGGTTGTCCACGAACCGGGACAAGAGGCCCTCCCACGTGGCCACGGAGGAGCCCGCGAGGCTGGAGACCTTTAGTCCCGGTTCGTAACACGAACCGGGACTAAGGGTAGGCCTTTTTTTCTTTTCGATTATTTTTTAGGGTTTAGGATTTAGGAGGGGTTTAGGGGTTTCGGATGGTTTCCATCGTACGGGGATCACGTCGATGCGTCAAAAACGCGTTTTGGTATAGATAAATTACTACATGAAGATCAAGTTGATGCATATATATAACACATACAATTACATGAAGATCACGTTGATGCATATATATAACACATACAAATTAAGTAGTACATGAAGATCACGTTTTCGTATAAAGTACTTAATTACATGGAGATCACTATTACATGGAGGCATACTATTTTTCATCATAGTGGTACTCTCCGAATTTAGGTATAACCTCCGCAAGGAAAAATCCCGCTAATTCCTCCGCAATTGCTTTGAAGCGGTCCTCTATTGGGAGCGCGTTCCGCTTTCTTGCCAACTATAAAAGAATGAGATCAAAATGAATACATGAGTTGTGTGTATATATATATCAAATCATAATAAAACAATTATGAATGAAACTCAGCACAAATGATGGTACCAAAATAAAGTTGTGAATAATGTTTACGTACATCTTGATTTCTTCGGCTGTTGAATCTCTCGTTGGTCCTAATGTGAATGTACTCGCAAACGTAGAATCCACATAAATCAGTCCCCTGTGGTTGTTTATGGCAAGTCTGTATAAGAATAGAATTCAATCAAATAATAATCAAATATGATAATGGTGCGCGGACCTAGGTAGTACTACTTACGTCGTTCAAACGCCATGTCAGCTTCGGTTTCCATTCACCGGGTTCTTCCTTGATAAACGATTTCCAAACGCTGCCGACAAAGAAAATAAACAAAGGAGTTATTAATTACTTGATATCAGGAAATGAACGAAAGAGGCGATAAGAATTGAAATTACTCTGTGAGCATATCAAAACAGGTCTTGAATTCTTTAGGATTTCTCCTTAATGAGTCAAGGACTTCAACTTCTCCAGCGTGAATGTTAATGACGAGAAGAATAAAGTGGAACCTGCGCACGTTTATATACGCAGTCATGGATAACTCATCAGTTAAAACTTAACATCTGGTGAGCAAAATAGAATGTGTACAAGACAGTAACACTCACTTGAAGTTGTAAGTAAAAAGTATTTCTTTTTTGTCACGTTGTCGCTTCAAAAACCTTAGCAAAATCCCCGGTGTCTCCTTGTTATAAAGGGGATTTTTATGGTGACTTCATGAACTTTATCCGGGTCAATGAACCCAATGTCCGTGATTTCATCCCTTTTGCATTCGAGAATCTTCATTCTGCATAATATAGCGCACAAAAGATTATAGTGAGGATAATTACAGACAATGAACGAGCTGAGCTAAAGACTTAAATAACAGAAATAAATCACTTACAGACAATAGCAACTGATGATAGATTTGTCGAGGGCCCGGAGATTGTATAACTGAAAAAGTTCGGTAAACTCAACGGACACAGCGTATTCTTGGAAGTAATGCTCTTCCTTAACTCTCACCATGATACTGATTGTCCCTTTCTTTGCGGCTTTCTTGTACCAGTTATGCAAATGACGCATTTTTGTTGTTAGGGACTTGACCTGCTCGACCAAATTTTCCCCGGCAACATATTTATATGCTAGCTCAGAGATGGGGTAATCAGTTGTCGAACCTATGTGTTGTTGAGAGCCTTGAGCGGCCTTGTCGTCAAACACCTTGAGCGGGGGGACCAATTGTGCGTCTTGTTCTCCAAGCTGGGGAACTTGTTTCCCTTTTTTCGGCTCCTCCGACTTATTGTCATATGACCTTCCAATAGAACGCTCATAGTCTGATGGCGGCTTTGGTGGAGGGTTCCATAAGGCAGCGAGGGTGTGCTCAACGACCTCCGGAGGTATTTTCTCCCTTGGTGGCTCGGGCTTTTCCGGTGCAAAAAAGGCTTTATTGTAGGCCTTAACGACGGCGTCGTTTTCCTCGGAAGTCATTTCCCAAGGTCGCTTCTCAAGAGGCGGCGGTGTTTTCTCCTTTCTAGCTTTCTTCTTAACCGGCGAACCGGTGTGGCGCTTCCTCGGGAGCCACTTAACGGGCACTTCCTCACGCGGCGGAGATCGAGATGGACTCGCGCTGGGGTCCCTCTCGGGTAGGGGTGGACTTTGCTGCTGAGGTGGACTGCTACAAGGAGGAGTCGGTGGCCTTGGCAAGGAGCCTGGAAAGACGATGTATTTCTTCTTCCATAGGACGAAACCACGCTTGACTTCTCCCAGTGTCTTCTCCTCGTCACCTTCAGGAATCTCAAGATCCATTGTTTCAAATCCGGCACAATTTCATCCACCCCGACACGAGCATAGCCAGCTGGAATGTCACCAGGATGGTAGCTTGCTCCAGGTTGATTAGGTAAAGCATAGCCGACCACCACCTTCAAGGATATGTTCCTTATTGACATATGTAGCTCACAATCTATCTTCTCCGTGACATCATCCACGGGGTAGCGAGCCGCCGGCGGTTCGAATGCACATGCTTCTAGCTACGTGGAACCCACGCTACTTTTTTGCTGAGATGGGGCGGCATCGGCTTGAGGATCTTCTAGCTGCAGCTGCTGAGATTCCCTTTGCTGACTAATTGAGTCTATTTGCTGCTGCTGCCGCTGCACCTGACGTTCCAATTCCGATAACCGGTCTAACTCTTTCTTCTTCTTTCTCCCACGGCTTCTATAACTGTCAGCGCACTCCGGCCACGCTTGCTTCCACGTAACACCGTCGGGATGGCCTCGAGCTCGTCCAACGTGTTCAGGATTCCCCAGGGCGAGTGTCAGCTCGTCGTTCTCTCTCTCGGGATGGTACTCTCCCCTTCGAACTTCATTTATTGCATCTACAAGCTGCACAGTGATATCTACAATTTTTCTTCCATTTTCCCTGTGCAACAATCTGCCCTGTCTGTGGGTCCAACCCTGCCCCATGCGCGAACAACCAGAATTTGGACCTGTCGGGCCAGTCCACTGTCTGTGGAGTGATCCCGTTAGCAAGCAGTCCTGCTTCAAAGGCTTCCCACTTAGGAATGGCAGTCTTGTAGCCACCTGTCCCCAACCTATGGTGATATTGCTTCTTCCCAGCATTTACCTTATTTATGGCCGATCAGGACACAGCGGTAGACGATTTCTTATACGCCACAAATGTGGGCCAGTCATGTTTTATCTTCTCTAGTGTTCAAGTGAAATCTGGAGCTTCATTTTCATATTTTCTCCATAATGTTTTCTTCCAGCTCTGGAATTGTGTGGCCATCTTCTTAAGAGTCTACTGCTTGACTTTCTCCTTCTTGCCTTCTGTGAGACTTTGCGGTAGGTTGAAATGTGTCATGAGCGTATCCCAAAGCAATTTTTTTGTATGTTCGCGGACATAACTAGCTTCATCGTTGGCGTCCTTCGGATTATGCCAATCTGTAATGGTGATCGGGAGTATGTCCCTAACAATGACTCCAGCTTGATTTACAAATTTACGGCAGTTCTCTATGGGTGCCAGCCGTTCGCCATTATCACCAACTTCCTCGATCGGAAACCTTGGACCCTCGCTCGACAACCTTCTCGTCCGGCCTCGAGGCGCCCCCTTTTTAGTAGATTTGCTCGGTCCGGAGGGTTAAAAGAAAAATGATTCGTTAATAAGTGCAATACAAATCAATTAATGCATCTAGTGATCAACACAGTCTTAATATATATACCTCGCCGGAGTTGGTTAAGGGCACTTCGTCGTCTCTTCTTTCTTCAGACTCAAGTCCCTCACCGGAGTCATTCAAAAATTGTGAGCTGAAATCATCATCTTCTCCACCGGCATCTGTTCCACGGGCACTCGCAAAAATAATTTGTTGCATTCAGTCTTCATTCTCGTCGTCTCTGAAGGAGGCGTCCATAGCTCAATGTCCCTGCAATCAATTATATAGCAAATTTAAAATTCATAGCATCAAGATTACAAAGTACACAAATTTTAAACAACAATTACAAAACAACAAAGCCTACAATTGATTTACAAAATGAACAAGATTACAAAGCCTACAAATTTCTTCTACAAATTACTTCTTACAAATTTAAACAACAATTTTCATTATAACAATTTTCATACTTATTTTCATAACAACAATTTCAATACTAATTTGCTAACACAAGTTTCAAAAAAAAAATTGCTAACACAAGTTTCAATACTAATTTGCTAACACAAAAACTAACCTAGAATTAGAAACTAACCTAGCTAACACTAACAATTAGAAACTAACCTAGCTAACACTAACAATTAGAAACTAACCTAGCTAACACTAACAAATAAACCACAAATTCATAGCAAATTTAATTCATAGAAAATTAACTACCAACTAACATACACGACGGCGGCGTCGGGGCAGGGGACGTCGGGGAACTTCTTTGTGAAATTCTAAACAATCTAGGACCTTTCTTTAAAATTTCCTTTTCAAAAAGGCCCTCAAACAACCCAAAACAGGAACCAGGGGCCTGTTTGTAGAACATCCTACAATTTCCTAAAACACCAGGGGGTTTCTCAAAAGTGGACAAGGTTGTCTTCAACCTTCGCATGAACCGCGCCATGGCACAGCCGTACTAATTTGCCGTCGTTGCCGCCATGGCGCTCGGCGGAACCGCGCCATTCGCGTCTGATGGCCCTTCACGTAGTTACCTGCGTGAAAAGTAAATGGGTTAGGTTGAGACTCCAAGTGCAGAGTGTGTAGTAAGTGGAAGACGTGTTTTCCCCACGAGGGGTGACTCGAGGGTTTAATATCGAACTCTCGGGGAATCAGTAGTGAAGATTTATCTTTCCTATCCTTCTTTTGGTTACCTACAAAACAAAGTAAATGTTTTGGTCCTCAACCTCACCTAGTGGTTGTCAAGCACAAGGTGTGAGAATGATATCAAGATAATATGCAATGCAAACAAGAAATAAATATGCAATGGTGGTAAATAAATATGCAAGGATGGTGGTAGCAATGATAAATGATATTTTTGGGTTTTATATGATGAATGCAAGATGTAAAAGTGTTTTTGTATTTTCGGATTTTTAAATGGCAGAAAATGGAAAAGTGGTAAAAGTTGTTGGAAAGGTGTTTCTTATGATTAAAAATGGACCGGGGTTCATGGTTTCACAAATGCACTCTCTCTTTAATAAAGTGGTAGACAATGGAACACTAGAGTTGACATATGAGATTGCAACACAACAGTTTAATGACAAGTTATAATTATATGGGCATCACGTCCTAACATAGAGACCTTTTGGTTATTAGTCTCTCTTATACTCCACCAAGATGCGAACTAAATCATAACACCTCAGTAATTAAGATAACTCAGAGTATAGCAATAAGTATCATGACATGAAGTTAAAATAAGAACATGCTAGATCTAGTCATGGAGTAGTGGCAATGGTCACACCCACATCTCCGGTAGCATGGTATTTCTTTTTATCCCTAGTGAGGCAACAAAGTAAGGTAAGATACCCAAGTGGATCGCAGAACTTTCTCTCACGTTCACTGCACTAGCCACCCCCCGTTACTCCAACTAATGCACACGTTCCCCCTCACACGCTCTCATAAACATGCTTGATCATGACAAGTAAATAAGAACGGGGTACATAATATGCATCTACTTTCATAACTGAAACAAAACCATTGCAATCTCAAACATATATTAACTCATAAAAAGATCCACCACAAAGGTATTACATAGATGACCGTAATCATGTTCAGCAGCTCATACGGTACTAATTAGTGAAGCTCAAGAGAGGAGAGATACATAAGTTACTTCCACAAACCCATAGTCCAGAGGTGGACTACTCCCTCTTCATCATGGAGACGGTGGAGAAGTCGTTGGAGAAGATGGAGACCACGCCGGCAGCGCCCCGCCGGAGTTTTCCCCCTCCAATCTGCAACTCCAGGTCTCTGTTTCGGTGTTTCTGTGTTTCTGCGGCGCTCCTTCCAGTCGGGGACTATTTTTATAGTCGGTTTTAGGTCAAGACGGAGTCGTGGGGAAAGATCGACGGCAACGGAGCTCGAGGCCAAATGGGGGTCCCACGCGGCCAGGTACCTGGCCGCGTGGGCCACCCTCTTTGGCCTCGGGCCTCCGCTTGTTCGCTTCCTTCGCTCCCAAGTCTTCTTCCTTCCAAAAACTGATGCTCGTAAATTTCCAGGTCATTTGGACGTCGTTTGGGTCCCTGAAACATTAAAATATAAAAATAGGGTTTTCTGCCTGCGCAGGGTTAATTCCATAAAAATAGGAAACATGAAATATTCCCAAAATCATTATAAAACAGTGATATAACCCTTATATGATGCAAATATGACTGGAATATAAGTAAAATAATGCAAAGTTCATGTATGCATTTTACATGCATCAACATCCCCAAGCTTAACCTATACTCGTCCTCGAGTATGAAGGTGATAAAACTAACATGGACTTTGCAATTTAATACTAACAATGGATATCAAAGATGATTACTATTGCTACATAGAGTCAAATGATTCATTCTTAAAAGGAGTAGCAATATGCAAGATAGTTTATGAAGTGATATCAAGTATTCAATGCAAGGATGTTCAATGATAATTCACAAAGTGTAACATAAGAAAGTACTATGGACCACATGTATGCATAATGAAAGTAAGAACATCCTACAATGGTCATAGAGTATTGATGAAAATCTGAATATAAAAGGTGGACACTTTGGAAAGATATATATGAGTAGAGGTAAAGCATGAATAAGTTTCATCTAACTTCTGAACTTCTCTACTTAAGTTAATGATTGTAATGTGGTAATCCTTGGTGTCAAGCTCTCATTCCCCTATCATAGCATCTTGAATGATTAAGTTTAAAGTGAAAGCAAATATGAGTAGTGTGCTTGACAAAGTACAGGTTGAAAGTCTCATGCCCCTTGAATACAAGTACCTACTCCATGTGTTACTCAACTTGGGAAACAAAGCAAGTTCAAGTTAAATATCATTGTAAGTAATAATAGTATCATTAAGAGCGTCAACTGGGGTACCTCTTGTCCCAGGATATGGAACAAGCCCATATCAAAATGACAAGACAAACAAACAAATGAACAATCTCAACACCCTTTTTATTTACCATTAGATAGCTTTTTATTGTAAGGTGTATCACAGAAGGTTCACCATAGCATGTAAGTAAATTTCCACCATGAATGATGCATGGCTTAGATTAGCGGCCCAGGCGTCTCTCTAACCATTTATACAAACTCATTTAAACTCACTTCATTTCCACATTTATTTCACCCATGGTAAGCATCCATAAACAAAAGTACATGATATCAACTAAATGAATGAAGTGCATGTTGA
The DNA here is from genome assembly GCA_947311845.1 of Poa pratensis. NCBI lineage: Eukaryota > Viridiplantae > Streptophyta > Magnoliopsida > Poales > Poaceae > Poa > Poa pratensis. The sequence goes on from CAMZMU010000043.1 coordinate 39,359,415, forward strand.
AAGCTTGCCATGTGACAGCACATATGAGCTAACTCTCAACCAAAGACATTTGTCAAGCCACAACATCATAATTTTAATCACAATGGGTCATGTTTTATTATGCAATGAAAGTAAAGTGTGCATCAAGTTCGAGAGAGCTCTATAACCAACTTTTCCCATAACAATCAACAACATAAGCATTTTCATTCAGAGGTATAGATAACACAAATATCATGATAAACATACTCGGAATAGCATAAAGCTATAGATATGGTGGACTGGAAAAACTTTGGTTGAAGGTGTTGGAAACAAGTTTTTGCTTGTTGGAATTTTTGGGCTAGCAAGAGGGAGAAAGTTGACCATCTAAATGCATGCATGAGTGTCCATAGAACTAACTAATCCATGTTAAACAAGTAAATAACATTCAGCATCAAAACATGAATAAAAGATAGCTCTTGATAAAATACTTGCAAATTATTACTCATTAACAAGCTCATGAATCATGCAACTATATGTATCTTTTAAAATCAACTCAACATCCCTTTTCCCAATCTTATAATAGCATCCAACATAATTCAACCCAAATTTCCAGTAGCTCTCTCATATATAAATGATAGTGTGGTGGTCTCACAAAATAAAAATCAAACCAAACAAACAAAAAGACGCTCCAAGTTTATGCGATAAAGTGTTTCGATCGAAAAACAGAAGTTAGACGTGTGCAAACCGAGAGTGTGTAGGTCCAGTGGGGTTGTCTTCACATCCCCAAGCTTATGGTCTTCACCATCCTTGGATAGCTCTTGGTGCATCTCCTCTAATCCCTGTGAAAAAACTTCAAAACACCGTTTCTCCCATTTCTTTTCTGTGGGGTGCATTAGTAGTGATAAACAAATAGATTTCTTGCTGCATATAATCCTTGAACAAAAATTCATATGATGTCCAGAAAGTGTATAATGTTGTATGCCTACTCATAAACTCAATTGGATAAAAAGATTCAAGTTAAAAGTTCAAAGCATGCATCAAACAAAATGGGACAGAATCTGTCCAGAAAAACAGCAGCAGCAAAACGTATTTTTCTACCCTACTTAACTTTGTCAAAAATTCCGAAAAATTCATGCATACAGAGGATGAAAAGTTGCAACTACAGTTCAAATATGAGCTCATTCGGAGTTACAGAATAAGAATTAAAAATCATACCGTGCACAGATTCGTGCAGGAATAAAATCTCCGAACGCTATAAGCAACTTTTCAAACCAAAATGAGTAAAACTTGGCACTTTATTAAAAATTCCAGAAACTAAACTAAAAAAAGTCTCTTGTTACAGCAAGAGGACACAAAGAAAATCACAAAAAAAACAACCGGGTTGCCTCCCGTAAAGCGCTTTCTTTATAGCCATATAGCTAGGCTTCTTACTTGATGTTTATTGTGGACGAAGCTCATGAGGGAGCTTGAACTGATGTGCCCTCTTCCTTGGGAAGTGTTCCATGCACTTCTTGTGTGGAAACTGAAACTTCACATTCCCTTCTTTTGAATCAATGATAGCACCTGTAGTACGAAGAAAAGGTCTTCCAAGAATAATTGGACTAGAGGTTTTATTCCCCATATCCATGATTAGAAAATCAACAGGCACAAATGTCATATGTAACTCTACCATAACATCACTTACTTTCCTAAAGCATGTTTAATGGAATCATCAGCAAGTGCAAGTTCAATAGAGCATTTTTCAAGATTTTTCAATTCAAGTACTTCATATAGTTCTTTAGATAAAACAGAGACACTAGATCCTAGATCAAGTATAGCATGGTGTGTCTCTTTTCCAATGGTTACTAGGACTTTGGGAATCCATATATCCCCAAGCTTAGGTGGTATCATAGCCTCTTGGTTGTACCTAGCAATCTTTTCTTTCAAGACATGATTAGCAATATAAGAACCAAAACCAGCTTGGTTAGAGTTGATGGAAGGATCACTTGCAAATTTTTGTAAGATAGATATTAATTCATGCAAGCTACAATTCTCTAAGTCAAGCAATGGTTCCTTGACTTCACTAAGCATTTTAACTTCCTCAACTTCTCTCTCTTTCATTACCAATAGTTTCTTTAGCAATTCTCTCTTGCTCATGAATGTGTTCCCAAGATTTATTTATAACCTCTTGGCAATATTTAATTGTTTCCTCATGTTTTTGGCTGTAATGATGTTCTTTAATGAGGAACTTCCTTAGTGAGCTGATCTACCCTTTCAAACAAAGAGTCTTGTTTTTCAAACTTAGATATAAATTCCTTATTAAGCTCCTTTTGAGTAGATATAAATGATCTAATGGTGTTTTCCAAATCACTAGAAACATTACCACTAGTAGCATATTTGTTTGGCACATATGGGGGTTTATTATAAGAGTTATAATTGTTGTTACCATACCCATTATTACCATAGTTCCTAATGAAGTTGACATCAATATTTTCAGGATTATTACCAACTAGTTCTTGCAAAGGCACATTTTCAATATTTTGTTTATTAATGAAAGCAAGAATAGTATCCATTTTAGATGACAAATCATTTGTTTCTTCTATGGAGTTCACTTTCTTAGAAGGATTAGGTGCTCTATCAGTATGCCATTGACTATAGTTTTGCAAAATACTTTCCAATATGTTCTTAGCTTCTACTATAGTTTTTCCCATAAAAGCACCTCCAGCAGCAGAATCAAGAATATTTCTAGACATGTAATTTAGACCATTGTAAAAAGAGTGTAATATGGTCCATTCGTTGACCCCATGTGATGGACAAGTTCTAAGCATAAGTTTAATCCTATCCCAAGCCATAGCAACATGTTCATTTTCATTTTGCCTAAAAGAAAAATGTTGTTTCTATTTTGCAAAATTTTAACAGGAGGATAGTATTTCTTAATGAAAGCTTCTTTTAATCATCCCAAGTTTTAATGCTATCAATAGGTAATGAATGCAGCCACTCTTTAGCTTTTCCTCTAAGTGAGAAAGGAAATAACTTCAGTTTTAGAATATCACTTTCCACATTTTTAAATTTCTGCATGTCACATATTTCAACAAAATCATGAAGATGCATAGAGGCATCCTCCATAGCACTACCGCCAAATTGTTCCCTAGTTATCAAGTTCAACAAACTAGGACTTACTTCATAACTATCAGCTTTATCTCAGGTGTGGCAATGGGCCTAGCAATAAATTGATCATTTGGAGTGTTTGTGTAATCACACAACTTAGTTCTTTCTCCCATTTTAGCAAGTTTTTATGTGTTTTTTAATTTTTTATGCAAAACTGAAAATAAAATGACACTAAATGATGCAAACCGAAATAACAAATGCAACACAAAATGCAAAACTGAAAATAAATATGCAAACCGAACTTAAAAATGCAAGACAATGACAAAACAAGATAAATTGCTTTGAAGGTAAAGATGGATAAGATGATGCTCACGTAGGTGCAACCTCCCCAAGCTTAGGTGTTAGCACAAGTTGGTGATGAAGTTGACTTGGTGAGATATCCTTGGATAAACCCGGCGCCAGAAAACAGAGCTAGTGCAGGGGACCCTTGGATAAACCTTTCAGCAATGATTCCCCGGCAACGGCGCCAGAAAACAGTCTTGATGGCCCTTCACGTAGTTACCTGCGTGAAAAGTAAATGGGTTAGGTTGAGACTCCAAGTGCAGAGTGTGTAGTAAGTGGAAGACGTGTTTTCCCCACGAGGGGTGACTCGAGGGTTTAATATCGAACTCTCGGGGAATCAGTAGTGAAAGTTTATCTTTCCTATCCTTCTTTTGGTTACCTACAAAACAAAGTAAATGTTTTGGTCCTCAACCTCATCTAGTGGTTGTCAAGCACAATGTAACATCCCAAAAATATTATAAGTATTATTACTCCAAAAATGAGAGCCAACAAAAACTTTTGTTGATTATTATGTGTTGTTTGTAAATTGTTGCTTGTGGTAATTAATTCTTGTTGCTTGTGCTATTTAGTTCTTGCTAAATGTGTGTTGCTTGCTCTAAAGAAAAACATGAAGAAAAGAAGAGGAATAAAATAAAAGTTGAAACAAGAAAAATGAATGTGACATGTGTCACACAAATTCTCCAAGTGGGAAACTCAAATTGTTTCAAACAAAATTCAGTGGAGTGGTAATGCAAACCCTCCCATTTCATCCTTACTACTTATCTCTCTCAAATAATAATATTACACCTATTTTAAAATTCAAAAGTAAAAACAATTGAAATAAACCAAAATACCATAATTAAAACCCTATGAACAAAAATGATTCAAAACATTTATTTTGAAATGCCAAATTTTGTGGAGCTTCTACATGTTATGGGGAAGCCTCACAAATATTTGCAAATTTTTCTAAACAAGTTAAGTGCCCTAAATAAAATCCTAAAATGCTACTGGACTAAAAAGAAATAAAAGAAAACAGAGGAAAAGGAGACAGGGGGGTTTTGGCAAAAATGCCATCCCCTACCTCTCTCCCCTAGCTCACTGTCGCCGTCGCCGTGTCGACGCTGGGCGCCGCGCTCCTCGCCGTTCCCAGGCCCCCCAGGCCCCCCCCTAGCCCGCGCCGTGCCTCTGCAGCCTCTGCTCCGTAGAGGAGAGCACTTGAGCGCTCTCGCTCGCCCCGACGCCGCACTGTCCCCCTCTGCTCGCCGAGATGAGCCGGACGGCGCCGGCCAAATTGGCCCCCTCTCAGCTCCCCGACACGCACCGCTCGCCGTAGCTGCTCCTAGACCACGCCCAGACCTCACGACGACACGTACCTCGCACCCCCGCCGCGGAATCGAGCCTCTCCCGTGTGCCATGGACGCCGCCGTGCACCGCGACCACCATGGACCGCTCCCGCGCTATAAAACCCCCTCCCGACCCCTCTGGAAACTCCACACCACCCCGCTCCCTCTCCCTCGCTCCAATTCCATCGGTGCACCGCCAGGAGGGCGTGCACGCTGCGCCACTGCCGCCGTCGAGGTCGAGCACGGCCGCGACGCCACACCCTCCCATCTCTTCTCTCTGGCCCCTACTCTCTTCCTTATGAACACCGCACTCTCCCGAGCCTTTTTCCCCTCTTTTTCATGCACAGACGCGACCGCAGGAGCTCGCCGGAGTCCGTTGCCGTGGCCGTGGAAGTCCGACGCCTCGCCGTCGCGCTACACGCCGTCCCAGCAAGCTCGAGTCCTCCAGCAAGCTTCCTCACGCCGCCGCCGTCGATTCGCATCATCGCCGCCGTCTGCCGTGCCCTCTAGGTGAGGATTCCGCCCACCTCGCCGTCGCCGGAGCATCGGCGCTGCCCAGAAATGGTCGTCGCCGTTGTCTTTAAACACGGGCCGTTGGATCTAAATCCAACGGCAGCGTAACGCTTCGCTGAAGCTAGCCGCTGACGGGCTGACCCCACCCGTCAGCATTTTAATCATTTCCACGCCCGCACTGTGTCGCTGACGCGTAGGCCCCACATGTCATACTTTTGAACATTATCCAGAATAGTAAACTTTTCGAATTTAAACTCCTCTGAGAAATCAGTACTGGCATCAACTTAGAAAATCAATATCTCAAGATTTATAGATCCAAATAAATCAAATCCAATTTTTATGGAAAGCTTATAAAATTGTTTAACCAACCCAAGTGGTCTCATGTCATTAAGTAAATAGTTAAAAAGTATTATTAAAAATACTACAGAAGGTTTAAATTCTAAACTTGTTTGTTTCTGATACTCTGTTAGTCCAAATAATTCCAAACCAATTTGTTAGCTTAGTACTGCCATGTATTAGCATCCCTAATTTTGGTAGAATTATTTGTGCAGTATTAATTGTTTAGTATAAAGTTGAAGTTTGAACACCCTTCTGCACTAAAACATTTAAATATGTTTAATGTTAATCGAATTGAGTTAGGACCAATTTTGTTAATCACATTTAGTCATGTTAAGTTACCCTAAAAGTATTTAATTTTTAATAATATTAACTTGAGTTGTAGCAAAAACTTGATTAATAACTTACTAGATTAAAACAATTATGTAGTGAGATTGGTAACTCCAATTAATCCAAATCAAAATTGGGTTGTCTTCTACACATCAGTAGCTTTCTGTAGAATTTTAGTTTGTATTTTTAGGACAAACAGAACTCAAGTTGTGCAATTAAACATGTTCCACAAGTTTCTGCCCTAATTTAGACATAAATAAATAATGTCTAATCAAATTATTTGAAACCAAGTGGTGTTGTTTGTTGTATGCAGTGGCTATTTAGAGCATTTAGGATTGTAATGTTGTGATGTTGCTTGAATAGATTAGTGATTGTTTGCATTTGTTTGTTTATTAATTAGACGAGAACGCTGTCGGATTTATCGAGGAAGGAGAGTTTGTTGAATCTGAAGATCAAGACCAAAGTCACTTTGCCGAGCAAGGCAAGCTACTCTCTGAGCTTGCACCCCAAATATATTCATCTACTTTGATAACATGTTTTACTTTAAGGCAAAGATTTATAAAACCCTTTTCAAAAGTATATGAAACTTATTTTGCCACCCTATGTAGAAATATAAGATAGTTATGTCAAAATTATAGGTTGGGAAAAATAAACATGGTTTATTCAAACTCCTTTGAAAATATTGTGTGATTATGGAATACCGAGATGTCGGTGTTGGAATGGAGAAGTGGAGAATGGAAGTGTTTATGAAAAATGCACAGTGTGTCCTTGTACTTACGTCAACCAGCCGATACCCTGTGCGACTACATTTACCCACATATGGGAAAAGGGCGTAGTCATATAATTGCTCATATTAGTATGGGATGCCTCAACAACGAGGATGACCTCGTTCCATGAGGGGATGGTCATGGCGACCTACCCCCTGACCTGGGTCCTGGCATCTGAGGATGGGGGATTGAAGCGTTCGCTCGCCGGGCAGAACTATGAGTCCTCACACTTAGGTTTCCCGACGGGGAATCTGGACTGGGTGTCGATGGAAAGGATGATAATTTCGTAGCGGAAGGATCCTATACTAGCATGAGCAAAGGACAGGCTATGGTCGGCGGCTTACTTCGCATACACCCTGTATGGCAAGACGTGGCGGACACGATGAGCTGCCGGATGGATGTGGGAAAAGCGTGCTAACTCTGCAGAGTGTAAAACTATTCGAATAGCCGAGTCCTCGGATATGGACAGTTGGGAGGCCCTACTTTGACCATGTGCAAGTTTTTGGAAAAGCTTTTAAGTTTAAAAAAAGAAACTGAAATGGAGATGGTGTTACACAGCTATACCAAATGGAGTGGTATGAGTTGTTGAAATAAATGGACCATGGTGAGCCATGGTCAGAAAAAGGAGGAGTTTTGGAGAAACAAATAAGATGGTGACTTCTTTAAAGATAGTTATAAAACTCTTCTTACCTTTTCAATAAAGATATAGAGATGTTTTAAATAAATAAAAGTACGAAAGTAAGATAAAACTAGTGCATACACATGTCGGGGTAGTTTACGAGTACATTCAAATGTACTCATATTGGTTTCGTCCCTGGCTATTGTCCTAGCCAGACTACGAGGAGGAGCACTACGCCGAGCAGGAGTATGGCGACTTCTACGCGAACTAAGGATCTCCACAAGTCAGATGCTGTCGGGTCGTCGTCGTTAGAAAATGATGTCTACTACGCCGTAGCTTCCGCTGATATTTTGGTCTGGCCCTTGAAGGCACCTATGTAAGACTTGGTCTAAATGACCGTTTATGTAAGACTTTAATTCGATATTGTAATGGATGTAAACTTTGGTATCCAATTCGGATTATGGCAACGACAGACTGATCACGGGATCGTTGTGTTAAGCATAATCGGGTATTTCGGATAGCTAGTCCGGGGTCCCCACACACAAGGTGTGAGAATGATATCAAGATAATATGCAATGCAAACAAGAAATAAATATGCAATGGTGGTAAATAAATATGCAAGGATGGTGGTAGCAATGATAAATGATATTTTTGAGTTTTATATGATGTATGCAAGATGTAAAAGTGTTTTTGTATTTTCGGATTTTTAAATGGCAAAAAATGGTAAAGTGGTAAAAGTTGTTGGAAAGGTGTTTCTTATGATTAAAAATGGACCGGGGTTCATGGCTTCACAAATGCACTCTCTCTTTAATAAAGTGGTAGACAATGGAACACTAGAGTTGACATATGAGATTGCAACACAACAGTTTAATGACAAGCTACTAATTATATGGGCATCACGTCCTAACATAGAGACCTTTTGGTTATTAGTCTCTCTTATACTCCACCAAGATGCGAACTAAATCATAACACCTCAGTAATTAAGATAACTCAAGTATAGCAATAAGTATCATGACATGAAGTTAAAATAAGAACATGCTAGATCTAGTCATGGAGTAGTGGGAATGGTCACGCCCACATCTCCGGTAGCATGGTATTTCTTTTTATCCCTAGTGAGGCAACAAAGTAAGGTAGAGATACCCAAGTGGATCGCAGAACTTTCTCTCACGTTCACTGCACTAGCCACCCCCGTTACTCCAACTAATGCACACGTTCCCCCTCACACGCTCTCATAAACATGCTTGATCATGACAAGTAAATAAGAACGGGGTACATAATATGCATCTACTTTCATAACTGAAACAAAACCATTGCAATCTCAAACATATATTAACTCATAAAAAGATCCACTACAAAGGTATTACATAGATGACCGTAATCATGTTCAGCAGCTCATACGGTACTAATTAGTGAAGCTCAAGAGAGGAGAGATACATAAGTTACTTCCACAAACCCATATTCCAGGGGTGGACTACTCCCTCTTCATCATGGAGACGGTGGAGAAGTCGTTGGAGAAGATGGAGACCACGCCGGCAGCGCCCCGCCGGAGTTTTCCCCCCTCCAATCTGCAACTCCAGGTCTCTGTTTCGGTGTTTCTGTGTTTCTGCAGCGCTCCTTTCCGAAGGGCGTCGGGGACTATTTTTATAGTCGGTTTAGGTCAAGACGGAGTCGTGGGCGAAAAGATCGACGGCAACGGAGCCTCGAGCTCCAGATGGTGGTTCCCACGCGGCCCATGTACCTGGCCGCGTGGGCCACCCTCTTTTGGGCCTCGGGCCTCCGCTTCTTCGCTTCCTTCGCTCCCAAGTCTTCTTCCTTCCAAAAACTGATGCTCGTAAATTTCCAGGTCATTTGGACGTCGTTTGGGTCCCTGAAACATTAAAATATGGAAAATAGGGTTTTCTGCCTGCACAGGGTTAATTCCATAAAAATAGGAAAATCATGAAATATTCCAAAAATCATTATAAAACAGTGATATAATCCTTATATGATGCAAATATGACTGGAATATAAGTAAAATAATGCAAAGTTCATGTATGCATTTTACATGCATCAGCGTCGCCTCGTCCGCCACCGCCGGCGAGCTAACCCTAGCTACTTTGTCTCGGACAGCGCGGGCGAGCTAGGGAAGGGGAGGGAGAAGGGGCGCGCGGGCTCACCGCCGTGGAGAGGAGTCGAAGTCGAGGCAGGGAACGCGCGGCGGAGAGGAGGTCGAGGTCGCTGCGGCGGCCTGGCGCGCGGCGTCGAGGTCGCTGCGGAGGATGAAATCCGGCAGCCTGGCGGCGTCGATCTCCGTTCTTCGTGAAATTGGGGAAGAAAGGGGATCGGCGGTGGCGGTTCATAAACAAAAGGCCTTTAGTACCGGTTGGTACCACGAACCGGTACTAAAGGCCCTTTAGTACCGGTTCGTGATACCAACTGGTACTAAAGGTCTACCCTTTAGTACCGGTTGGTGGATCCAACCGGTACACCACCAACCGTAGTAAAGAGTGTTTTGAATTTTCTTTTTTCTTTTTTCTGATTTCTTTTATTCTATTAATTTAATTGTCCAAATTTGACAAACTTTATATCAAACTTAAGCCCTGGACATGTAGAATCTTTTGGTACTGGTTATTTTCAAATTTGACTATGTTGAATATATTCAAATTTCAAATGGCTGATTGAGTAAATTTGACATAGATTTAAATCCATATCATCAAAAAATTTAAACAAAATGCATGTTTGATTGTTTTTGATATAATTTGAATTTCTAAAAATGCTTTTAATATGAATTTTGAAATTCTTTTAATTGAATTTAAATGCAAGTTTAAGTGTTTTTGATATAATATGAATTTGTAAAAATGCTTTTTTGATAATTGTTTCAATATTTACGAATATCATATCTTTTTCTGATTTCTTTTATATCTATTGATTTAATTGTCTAAAAATTTGTAATAATTATCTATTTATTTTAAAAACATCCTTAACAACATCCCCATACAGTTACATAAAATGTTTAATACATTATTACACATCATTAACAGTTTTCATTACTAATAAACGGACTTGTTGGCTCGGAGGCTGTAGAATTAGGGGGAACGGCACGAGTCGTGACCGCAAAGCCCGCCTTTAGTCCCGGACACTCCCGGTTGGTGTTACCAACCGGGGCTAAAGAAGCACACGGATCGTGTGTTTCTTTCAAGCGTTTGTGAGCCGTTGGATCAGCATTATCATGACCACTTTATATATAGCCCACCTCTCGGTCATGTTTGGCACTCAGTGTGTACTCATTGTAGTTCATTTGGTATACAATGCATTCGGATTCCCTGCATACATCCGACGGTGCATTTGATATGCGGGCACTCATGAGCCACCGCCGGGCTGTATGCAGGGGAAACCGTGTGTTTTGTTCCATCTACAAATCCTTCGACCGAATACAAATCATTCGGATTGCCTGCATACATCCGACGGTGCATTTGATACGCGGGCACTCACGAGCCACCGTCGGGCTGTATGCAGGGGAAACCGTGTATTTTGTTCCAACTTTTTCGAGCGCTTGTAAGACGTTGGAGTTTTTAAAACCAAAAATCAGAGTTTTCTTCTGAGTTTTCAGAACACAGTTACATAAAAGGTTTCATACATAATTACACATGACCATCAACATCCGTCTCGAGTGTTGTGGTATAAACTTCTTCTTCGTGTGTGTCCCTTTCTTCTGATTGCGCCGTAACCATGGACAATCTTCATCATTTAACACGATGCTTGGGTCAGTTTTCACCGTGAAGGGCGGAATTTCATCAAACTTATTGTAATCTTCTGACATGTCTGTCTTGTCCTCCACTCCCACGATGTTTCTTTTCCCTGAAAGAACTATGTGGCGCTTTGGCTCATCGTATGATATATTCGCTTGCTTATCTTTTCTTTTTTTCGGTTTGGTAGACATGTCCTTCACATAGAAAACCCGAGCCACTTCACTGGCTAGGACGAATGGTTCGGTTTCGTACCCAAGATTCTTGAGATCCACTGTAGTTATTCCGTGATCCACTGTAGTTATTCCGTACTGCGGGTCTACCTGTACCCCGCCTGTCAAGTTGAACCATTTGCACCAGAACAAAGGGACCTTAAAAGAAGGTCCATAGTCAAGTTCCCATATCTGCTCTATGTAACCATAATATGTGTCCTTTTTTGCCCATTGTTGTTTGTTGCATCAAAGCGGACACCACTGTTTTGGTTGGTACTCTTTTTATCTTGGTCAGCCGTGTAAAATGTATTCCCATTTATCTCGTACCCTTGAAAAGTCAATATAGTCAAAGATGGTGCCTTGGCCAACAAGTATAGCTGTTCTCCAACAATGGTGTCATTAATGAGACATGTTTGCAACCAACAGCCGAAAGTCTTCACGTGTTCTCCATCAATCCAATCTTTAGGTTGCTCCGGGTATTTTGAGCGTAAAATATTCTTGTGTTCCTCGATATACGGAGCCACCAAGCTGGAATTATGTAGAACTGTGTAGTGTGCTTGAGTGAAAGAATGCCCGTCCATACATATTGTTGCTTTCTTTCCTAGCGTGCCTTTTCCACGCAGTCTCCCTCATGGCGCGATTGAGGAACATCGATCGGCTTAAGGTCAGGAATAAAGTCAACTCAAAACTCAATGACCTACTCTAATTTGAATTTCTAAAAATGCTTTTAATATGAATTTTAAAAATTCTTTTAATAGAATTTAAATGCAAATTTGAGTGTTTTTGATATAATATGAATTTGTAAAAATGCTTTTTATAATTGTTTCAATATTTATGAATATCATATCTTTTTCTGATTTCTTTTAAATCTATTGATTTAATTGTCTAAAAATTTGTAATAATTATCACTTTATTTTAAAAACATCCTTAACAACATACCCATACAATTACATAAAATGTTTAATACATTATTACACATCATTAACAGTTTTCATTACTAATAAACGGACTTGTTGGCTCGGAGGCTGTAGAATTAGGGGAACGGCACGAGTCGTGACCGCAAAGCCCGCCTTACCAACCGGGACTAAAGAAGCACACGGATTGTGTGTTTCTTTCAAGCGCTTGTGAGCCGTTGGATCAGCATTATCATGACCACTTTATATATAGCCCACCTCGGACATGTTCGGCACTCAGTGTGTACTCATTGTAGTTCATTTGGTATACAATGCATTTGGATTCCCTGCATACATCCGACGGTGTATTTGATATGCGGCACTCACGAGCCACCGTCGGGCTATATGCAGGGGAAACCGTGTGTTTTGTTCCATCTACAAATCCTTCGACCGAATACAAATCATTCGGATTCCCTGCATACATCCGACGGTGCATTTGATATGCGGGCACTCACGGGCCACCGTCGGGCTGTATGCAGGGGAAACCGTGTATTTTGTTCCAACTTTTTCGAGCGCTTGTAAGACGTTGGAGTTTTTAAAACCAAAAATCAGAGTTTTCTTTTGAATTTTCAGAACACAGTTACATAAAACGTTTCATACATTATTACACATGACCATCAACATCCGTCTCTAGTGTTGTGGTATAAACTTCTTCTTCGTGTGTGTCCCTTTCTTCGGATTGCGCCGTAACCATGGACAATCTTCATCATTCAACACGATGTTTGGGTCAGTTTTCACTGTGAAGGGCGGAATTTCATCAAACTTATTGTAATCTTATGACATGTCTGTCTTGTCCTCCACTCCCACGATGTTTCTTTTCCCTGAAAGAACTATGTGGCGCTTTGGCTCATCGTATGATGTATTCGCTTGCTTATCTTTTCTTTTTTTGGTTTGGTAGACATGTCCTTCACATAGAAAACCTGAGCCACTTCACTAGCTAGGACGAATGGTTCGGTGTCGTACCCAAGATTCTTGAGATCCACTGTAGTCATTCCGTACTGTGGGTCTACCTGTACCCTGCCTGTCAGGTTGAACCATTTGCACCAGAACAAAGGGACCTTAAAAGAAGGTCCATAGTCAAGTTCCCATATCTGCTCTATGTAACCATAATATGTGTCCTTTTGCCCATTGTTGTTTGTTGCATCAAAGCGGACACCACTGTTTTGGTTGGTGCTCTTTTTATCTTGGTCAGCCGTGTAAAATGTATTCCCATTTATCTCGTACCCTTGAAAAGTCAATATAGTCGAAGATGGTGCCTTGGCCAACAAGTATAGCTGTTCTCCAATAGTTGTGTCATTAATGAGACGTGTTTGCAACCAACCGCCGAAAGTCTTCACGTGTTCTCCATAATCCAATCTTTAGGTTGCTCCGGGTATTTCGAGCGTAAAATATTCTTGTGTTCCTCGATATACGGAGCCACCAAGCTGGAATTATGTAGAACTGTGTAGTGTGCTTGAGTGAAAGAATGCCCGTCCATACATATTGTTGCTTTCTTTCCTAGCGTGCCTTTTCCACGCAGTCTCCCCTCATGGCGCGATTGAGGAACACCGACCGCTTAAGGTCAGGAATAAAGTCAACACAAAACTCAATGACCTCCTCTGTTCCATAGCCCTTGGAGATGCTTCCTTCTGGCCTAGCACGGTTATGTTCGTATTTCTTTGAGACTCCCATGAACCTCTCAAAGGGGAACATGTTGTGTAGAAATACAGGACTGAGAATGGAAATCTCTTCGACTAGGTGAACTATGAGGTGTGTCATAATATTGAAGAAGGATGGTGGGAACACCAACTCGAAGCTGACTAGACATTGGACGACATCCTTCTGTAAACTTGGTAGAGTTTCTGGATTGATCACCTTCTGAGAAATTGCATTTAGGAATGCACATAGCTTCATAATGGGTACTCGAACATTTTCCGGCAGAAGCCCCCTCAATGCAACCGGAAGTAATTATGTCATAATCACGTGGCAGTCATGAGACTTTAGGTTTTGGAAATTTTTCTCTGTCATGTTTATTATTCCCATTATATTCGAGGAGAAGCCAGACGGACCTTGATACTGCTCAGGACTTCAAAAAAGATCTCCTTCTCTTCTTTGGTAAGAGCATAGCTGGCAGGACCTTGATACTTCTCTGGATTCAGGTTGTCTCGTTCATGCATACGTTGCTGGTCCTGCCGTGATTCCGGTGTATCTTTCGTCTTCTCATACACGCTCAAGAAGTTTAGCAGGTTCACGCAAAGATTTTTCGTCACGTGCATCACGTCAATTGCAGAGTGAACCTCTAGGATTTTCCAATAGGGTAGCTCCCAAAATATAGATTTCTTCTTCCACATGGGTACGTGTCCGTCAGCGTCATTCGGAACAGATTGTCCGCCAAGACCCTTTCCAAAGATTACATTTAAATCCTTGACCATATCATATATAACATCCCCAGTAGGGCAGGTAGGCTTCGTCCGGTGATCTGCCTCACCTTTGAAATGCTTGCCTTTCTTTCTTAAGGGATGCTTGTTTGGAAGAAATCAATGATGCCCCAGGTACACATTCTTGTTACCTAAATATATACTTTCAGTCTCACCTAAACAGTGCGTGCATGCATTGTATCCCTTGTTTGACTGTCCTAAAATGTTACTAAGAGCAGGCCAATCATTGATGGTTACAAACAACAACGCTCGTAGGTCAAATTCCTTTTGTTCGTGCTCATCCCACACAGGTACCCCTTCTTCATGCCACAACTGTAAAAGTTCTTCAACCAATGGCCTCAGGTACACATCAATGTCATTGCCGGGTTGCTTCGGGCCTTGGATGAGCACTGGCATCATAATGAACTTCCGCTTCATGCACAACCAAGGAGGAAGGTTATAGATACATAGAGTCACAGGCTAGGTGCTATGACTGGAGCTCTGCTCCCCGAAAGGATTAAAGCCATCTGTACTTAGACCAAATCTTAAGTTCCTTGCGTCATCTGAAAATGTCGGAAACTCTCTGTCGATTTTTCTCCACTGCGACCCATCAGCGGGGTGTCTCAGCATCACGTCTTTCTTACGGTCTTCTTTGTGTCATCGCAACAACTTGGCATGCTCTTTGTTTTGGAACAAACGTTTCAACCGTGGTATTATAGGAGCATACCACATCATCTTGGCAGGAACCCTCTTCCTGGGGCGCGGCTCGCCCTCAACATCACCAGGGTCATCTCGCCTGATCTTATACCGCAATGCACCGCATACCGGGCATGCATTCAAATTCTCGTATTGCTCACCGCGGTAGAGGATGCAGTCATTGATGCATGCATGTATCTTCTGCACCTCTAATCCTAGAGGGCAGACAACCTACTTTGATTCGTACGTACTGGGGGGCAATACGTTATCCCTTGGAAGCATCTTCTTTAATATTTTCAGCAACTTTTCAAATCCCTTGTCAGATGTACCATTCTCTGCCTTCCATTGCAGCAATTCCAGTGTGCTACCTAGCTTTTTCTAGCCATCTTCGCAATTTGGGTACAACAATTTTGTGTGACACTAACATGCGCTCCAACTTCAACCTCTCGTTTTCACTTCCGCAGTTTATCTTCGCATCAAGAATGGCCTGTGGCGCCCCGACCCGACTGCTATACAGTGATGCTGTGTGTCACCGGTTAAGCGATACAACCGGAGGTTACGGGTTTACCAATCCCCGGCCAAAACCTTTGGCAGGCGTTGCTCGGAATGGATCATCGGCAACGCAACTCCCCGAATTGATGCCTTAACACAGGCACAACTATCAATGCATAATAGAGAGATCAAGACTTGTGGAACAACTGGCACATCACAGACTCTACGACACAAATCATTATAGTTCAACTCTTATAATAGAGAAAGATAGCAAATTACAACCAGAGGTCACAGACCCAACAGTACATCACGCGGAAGCGAAATAGGTTGTTCTAAACAACAAGAACCAAATTATGGCCTAAGAGGCCTACAAATAAACATTCAAGCGCCAGCTGTTTCGGGATGTCCCAAGCTGCCACCTGGGAACCCCAGACTACTCGTCGACGTCCACAAAGAACCCACCTTCGAGGACGGTGAAGTCCTCCTCTGAAACAAAATAAACGACGTTGAGTTCGACGAACTCGCAAGATTAAAACATAGAGCTTTAGCTCGATGAGGCTTTCAAAGTTTTATGGCTGTTTTTGCATAAAGCTGATTTTATTTAATAAAACATACTCCATGACATCGACTGATCAGAATATTTTTCAAAAGGGGTAAGGAGTACTCTTTTCTTTTGATCACCTTTCTCAACATCAACCACCTCCATCACTGTACCTGTTCTACAAAGGCACCTCCCCGAATCACCCTCGAGGAAGCTAACCTTGCATTCTTGAGTAGTACCTTTAGTACTCAGGTTTTAATCATTCCGTTCAAGTTTTCTATGATCTTATCGTCCTTTCCCAAGTCGTCCATAACCGTGGACACGGCTTTTCGAAAAGATTTACCCTGCAGGGGTGTACAATGTTTGCCACGCGTACCGTCCGGCCCATTACCTGTACATTAGCTCTCTTCCATGGAAAGCCGGCTGGGTGGGAGCGGCGTCGACTTCTCCCTCGTTGAGGACTAACCCAGGATCATCAGTGAGGACGAGACAGGTTCAGTGCCTCCAACACCCTGCCCCGTGGCCACTCATTTTCCTAAACACCACCATCCTCATCCCAGTTCATACCATCATCATCACGCACGCGCAAATGGAAGCTCAAACTAGAGGACCCTGGCTAGTCCCACCCGAGTTATTTAGTCTATGAGGGTTCCTGCACTGCGAATGCATAGGCCTCATGCATGGTTGCACGCTCAGTCTTGGTTTAAGAGGTAAAAAACTCGCACCTAGGCGGCGAGAACGAGACAAAGCACCACAACCACATGGCCTCTCATCCCCGCCTTTAAGCATTTTATTACCTGTCACCACAAATTCTCCACCATCAACCGAACATTTCAACATCTGTTTCCAACATGAGATATCCATCAGACGAATAAACATTTACTAAGCATGGATAAGCATCAACATTGCATAGTTAAGTATCTCCGGCCAACAATACAAACCTATGGATAATAGGAGGGAAACAGGTAATGGCATCGGAAACTTAATGCAACTATAGGATACTCTAATCCAATAAAATTGACATTTGGAACCGCATGCAATATTATAGTGGAGAAAATATTTGCGGAAACATAGGATAAGATATGCTCAGAGGGGGGATTACGCTTGCCTTGCTGATACGGCTGGTAATAGGGATCGTCACGAGACTGTGGTGTCACTTCCACTCCTTGATCTACGGATGCACAGACAATACCGGAGAGGAACAATCAAAACCACGGATAACACCAGTGCAATGCGCAAACACATGATGGCATGACAATTTAATGTGCTGCACTTAACATAAGATATCTAGCAATTTTAAATGGGGCGCGCGAATAAATACTTCAACGAGATAGGAGAACACCCCATATTTAACTTAATGATTCCCCTAGCTTCTACAAGTGCAGTACTGTAATTGTGATTAAACATGCATGATATTGATGATTTTAGATAGCTCACCGTTGTCCGAGCATTTTGGTATATCAGGCACAATTTTCGGACGAACCAAATAAAAGTTATTGCATTTCTAAATTCCTCTTTAAATATGTCCTTTTAATAAGTTATTTTAAACCACAATAGAACTATGTATACACTTCGAAAGAAAGAGGTGGAATAGAAATTAAATTTGGTACTGAATTAAATCGGATTATCCAAATTTCTTTTGACTCGGAAAATCCGATGTAGAATGACTTGAGGTTTGGAGGTACTGGCATAATTCGGATAATCCGAATTTTGGTCAAATCGGAAAATCCGATGGCCGCAGTGTCGTGAAATTTGGCTAAGGACCCAAAAGTTTCTAGCACTGGAGTACTTCGGAAAATCCGAATGCTTCTGGTTTCGGATTATCCGACGCAAACGGGAGGGCACGGCGGCGCATTGCGACTTGCGGCCGCCGGCGACACGGAGGGCGAGGGGAGGGACGGAGGCAGTGAGGAGGTTCAATAGCTCACCCTGATGGTGTACGTGAGCTCGGATAGATAGGAAGAGGTCGGAGGCGACGGCGATTCGCGGGGGCGGAGCTTCGACCGGAGTTCAAGAAGTCGAGCACGGCGACGGCAACTCCTCGCGCCTCGGCTCGATTCCATTGGCAGGGAGGTAGAGGACGAAGAGGCGGAGCTTCTGGCGGTCCTGGCTTGGCTTGGGGAGCCCTCAATCGACGGCGATGCGGCGGTGGAGCTCGAGTTTGGTGCGGCCATGGTGGGGAGAGAAAAACGGGGAGCAGGGAGCAGGTGAGAGAGGAGGGAGGGGGAGCAGGGCAAGTGGGGCTCGTGGTGGCGTGCTCTCCTTGCAGGGGAGAGTCAGAGGGGGGGGGGGGGGGGGGGGGCGGCGAGGCATGCCCACGCGGCACGGCCATGGCGCCACTGCGGCATGGCTACAGGGGGAAGATGGCACTTTTACACAAAACCCCCTGGCCGTTTAAATCATTTTCTTTTCCTTTTCTTTTCAAAACAGTAGCACCTTTACAGATTTAAATAGAGCACTTAGACCATTTCAAAAATTATGGCAAAATTTGTGTAGCCTCTCCCTAACAAGTAGAAGCTCTACAAAATTTGGTGACTCAAGATAAAATGTTTTGAACCACTTTTGTTCAGAAAGGTTGGTTATGTTATTTTCTTCAATACAATTTGATATTCCTTTGGAAATTTCAAAGCATGTGCAAAGTATTATTTTTGAACTATTGGAACTTCCTTGACAAATATAAGAGGTCAAAGTATTTTGTTTTGCAAGTTTGGGTGCCTCCATTGTTTTGAGATTGGTTAAAGCAAGTTTGGCATTTTGTTTTTAAAATGGTGCCAAACCAACAACAATTCCCTAACCCAACAACAATTCCCTAACAACAATTCCCTAACCAAAAGTTAGAGGTTCCATGTGATACACACTGATGCATGGATGCCATGATGCATGAGAAAGGAAAAGCGAAAATTTTACTCAGGTTTTTCGGTTCTCAAACTTTGGGCTGTTACAATTCTACCCCCCTTACAGGAATCTCGTCCCGAGATTCTAAGATTGCGGAAAGAAGTCGGGATACTCCTCACGAAGACTGGACTCTCTTTCCCAAGTTGCTTCTTCTTCGGAATGGTGAGACCACTGAATTTTGAGGAACTTGGTAGTCTTGTTACGGGTCTTCCTTTCTGCTTCATCCAGGACACGGATAGGGTGCTCGCGATAAGTGAGGTCTTCCTGGAGATCCAACTCCTCATGATTGACTCCATGAATTGGATCTTTGAAACACCGACGAAGTTGGGAGACATGAAACACATCATGTACATTTGGGAAGATGACCGGTAACTCCAATTGATACAAAAATCTCCTCGCTTGGCCAGGATGGTGAAAGGGCCAACGTAGCGAGGGGCCAATTTCCCTTTGATACCGAAGCGGCGAACGCCACGGAGGGGAGAGACGCGGAGATAAGCTTTATCACCAATCTCATAGTGAATTTCCTGATGGTGCTTATCGTAGTAGCTCTTCTGCCTAGACTGAGCAATCTTCAGATTCTCTCTTATGATTCGAACCTTCTCCTCAGCTTCATTGATCACATCCGGACCAAAGAGTGCCCTCTCTCCGGTTTCGGACCAATTTAGAGGAGTGCGGCATTTTCTTCCATATAGAACCTCGAATGGAGCCATGCCCAGACTAGCTTGATAGCTATTGTTGTAGGAGAACTCCGCGAAAGGAAGGTACTTTTCCCAACCCTTGCCAAAAGAGATTACACATGCCCTAAGCATGTCTTCCAGAACTTGGTTCACTCTTTCGGTCTGACCGTCAGTTTGAGGATGGTAGGCGGTACTGAAGTTGAGACGGGACCCCATAGCAGTTTGGAAACTCTGCCAGAACTTGGATACAAAGATACTTCCACGGTACGATATGATCCTCAGAGGGACCCCATGCAATGGAACAATACGAGCCATATATAAGTCAGCCATTGACTCGCCCGTATATCATCACGGACTGGTAGGAAGTGAGCAACCTTGGACAGTCGATCAATGATTACCCAAATTGCATTGTTGCCCTTAGGGGATCGGGGAAACCGGTGATGAAGTCCATACCGATTTCATCCCATTTCCACTCGGGACTGCGATAGGACGAAGAGTGCCGGCAGGCCTTTGATGTTCAGCCTTTACCCGTCGACAGGTGTCACATTCAACAACATACTTGGCAATTTCTCGTTTCATCCGAGTCCACCAGAATTGTGGTCGAAGGTCTTGGTACATTTTGGTACTACCGGGATGAATAGAGAGAGGAGATTCATGAGCTTCTTGGAGGATCAGCTCCCTCAATTTTGTTTCTTTGGCACTACCAAGCGGTCACCAAAATAAACAACTCCGGATTCATTGACAGAAAAACATTTGGCCTTCCCGCTAGCAATGTTCTCCTTGATTTTTAGAATACCCTTGTCACGGGTTTGAGCTTCCTTAATCTGGTCTACCAGAGTAGATTTGATCTCCAGATTTGCAAGGTAGCCAGAGGGAACAATTTCTAAGTTCAAACGAGAGAACTCTTCATGAAGGGCAGGTTGGGCCTTTTCAATCATCAGATTGTTGCAATAGGACTTCCGACTTAGTGCGTCAGCCACGACGTTTGCTTTGCCGGGTTGATAGTTCAGGCTCACATCATAGTCCTTGATTAACTCCAACCAACGCCTTTGCCTGAGATTTAAATCCGGCTGGGTGAAGAGGTACTTCAAACTCTTGTGATCCGAGAAAATCTCACAACGGTTACCAAACAGGTATGGTCTCCATTGCTTCAAAGCATAAACCACAGCGACAAGTTCTAGATCATGAGTTGGGTAGTTGTGCTCATGCGGCTTCAATTGGCGAGAGGCATATGCCACCACATGGCCATCTTGCATTAGCACACAGCCCAAGCCTTGCAGAGAGGCATCACAGAAGACGACGAAATCCTTGCTGGTGTCCGGCAGGACAAGCACAGGAGCGGTCGTGAGTTTGGCTTTCAGTGTTTTGAAGCTCTCTTCAGCTTCGGCCGTCCATACGAACTTTTTATCCTTCTTGAGAAGGTCAGTCAGGGCCTTGGCTATCTTGGAGAAACCTTCGATGAATCGGCGGTAGTAACCCGCCAATCCGAGAAAGCTACGAATGTCCTTGACTGACATTGGAGTTTTCCAATCCAAAATGGACTGAATCTTGTCGGGTATGACAGCCACACCATTAGCGGATATCACATGACCAAGGAAGACAAGATTATCCAACCAAAATTCACACTTGGAGAACTTGGCATAGAGGCGGTGTTCTCGAAGTCGTGTCAGAACCAACCGAAGATGTTCGGCATGCTCTTCATCGGTTTTGGAATAAACGAGGATGTCATCGATGTAAATGACGACAAACTTGTCAAGGTAATCCATGAAGACGGAGTTCATGAGCCTCATGAAAGTAGCTGGAGCATTGGTGAGACCAAAAGACATGACGGTATACTCATATGAGCCATAGCGAGTAACAAATGCCGTCTTTGGAATATCCTCCTTTCTGATCTTGATCTGATGGTACCCTGACCTCAGATCCATCTTGGAGAATACGGTTGCACCAGCTAATTGATCCAACAGATCATTGATGCGGGGAATAGGATACTTGTTCTTGATTGTCACCGCATTCAACGGTCGATAGTCAGAGACTAGACGAGGCACGGTCGAATCCCTCTTCTTTACAAAGAGTACCGGACAACCCCAAGGTGAACTGCTAGGCTGAATGAAATCCTTTGCTAACAGCTGATCAATTTGCTCCTTCAATAGAGCTAACTCTTCCACCGGCATACGGTAGGGCTTCTTGGAAATCGGAGAGTACCGGGAAGTAGATCTATGACAAACTCCACACTTCGGTCCAGAGGCATGCCAGACAATTCTTCCGGGAACACATCCGGGAAGTCACACACCACGTGTATGTCCTGGATTTCAGGAGGGATTCGCCTTCCATAAAGCAAAGGAGGATCTCGGGTGAGTTGGGTATGACTGTTGACTTCATGCGACATAGTTTGAGATATATCACGTTAGATACATGAATTTTTTGTCTGAATGTATATAGACCTTGTTTATCAACTTGAATCGCATGTTTTTCTTTTTTTGATTGTTTTTGAATTTTTTATGCTCATTTCAAATATTGGTCAAACCGAACTTTGACCAACATTTAAACAAGTTTAAAACATGAAAATGAAAAACTAAGCCTGGATCCTTCTTAGTCACTTCAAAATGAAACTTTGGTGCGGTTTTTGAAATTTTCATTTTGCAAATCCAAAACCCCTTCTCTCCACTGTTGACTTCATGCGACATAGTTTGAGCTATATCACATTAGATATATGAATTTTTCGTTTGAATGTATATAGACCTTGTTTATCAACTTGAATCGTTAGTGTATGACATAAGAAGACTATGTGCGTTGGTTTTTCCTTTTTTGATTTTTTTGAATTTTTTATGCTCATTTCAAATATTGGTCAAACCTAACTTTGACCAACATTTAAACTAGTTTAAAACATGAAAATGAAAAACTAAGCCTGGATCCTTCTTAGTCACTCCAAAATGAAACTTTGACACTTTGTCAAACTTTTCAAAACCCCATTGACTGCCTCCAAACCCCATCCCAACCTCGCCGAACAATGACCGTCGATCTAACCCTAGCGCTGAACTGCAGCCGTCCGATCGTTCTTCTAGAAGGAATCTGCGGGCAGACTCTGGGCGATCCGCGAGAAGCTCATTCTGCGATCTGATTGGATGAAACCCGTCCCAAACCTTGCCGAACAATGACCGTCGATCTAACCCTAGCGCCGAACTGCGGCCGTCTGATGGGTCGTACGTGATTGGCCGCGCGCGTACGTGATTTTGGCTCGCTGATTCGTCCAAAACGTATCTATAATTTTTGATTGTTTCATGTCACTTTTATGCTTTTAGCACTTGTTTTTATATTAAGTTTATGATTTATTTGGGCTAACCTATTAATAGTTGCAAAAGTGCACAATGTTCTTCTTTTACACTTTGATGTGTAGGAATTATCAAGAATACAAGAGGAAACCTTGTTGGAGTCGAATTGGGACTTTCCAGAAATCTGTCTGAAAACTATTTTCGAATATCGTCACGTTTGGGCCTGAAGACGATGTCAAATGGAAATCAAATCTTCTACAAGGTAGACAGCTTCGGCTGGCCGTGTTCGCCGTCTGGAGCTTACACAGCCAAGTCGACGTACCTCATGCTGTGCCAAGGAAGAGAGAGAGTGGCTACAGCCACATGTACCTGGGAGACGTTCGCGCCATTGAAGTGTAAAATCTTCATATAGCTGGCTTTGAAACATCGTGTTTGGACCTCAGACAGAAGATTCAGGCATGGGCTGCAGGATGCCACGGCGAGTTGCTTCAGCTGCATGCAGGAAGAAGACACGATCGAGCACGTCCTGATCCAGTGTGTCTATGCAAGGGTGACTTGGTTCAGGTGCTTTCGGCTGTTGCAGGTGAGCGACAGAGTGCCGGAGATCACCGACCATCTGGAGCCATGGTGGTTGAGAGAGCGTCAGAAGTTCAAAGGAAAGGACAGGAAGAAGTTCGATACGCAGTCACCATCGTTTGTTGGTCAATTTGGAAGCAGCGGAATGCACGGGTGTTCAACAACGTCAGTCAGCAATGCGCGACATAGGTGCTAGCTGGACAGATTACTGATGAGCTGCGTCTCTGGTTCAGTATCTGGGGAGGGAGTGGGAGTAGACATGTAACCTGAGAGTAGGCTTAGGTGTGGAGTTGGTGGTGTGTGGCTGCGCCTGTTTCGACAGGTGTTTCAGCGCTTTGTACTTGGATTTTTCTCCTTCTATAAAACTCTAGTGCACCAAAGGTGCACTCTCAAAAAATCTTCTACCAAGTTGCGGGCAATTTTCTGCTAATGGACCTGGACCTAAAATTTGGCCCAATCCGAGTCCGGACGCTACAGATATTTCCGTCCCACCGAAACCCTAGATGGGATGACGGAAATCCGAGAGGCTATATAAAGGGAGGAAACCTAGGTCGTGGAGGACACCCCATACCCACGAATTTCCAGCCACCAAAGCCACGTTTTTGCCTCCCCCATGGACCTCATCTCCATGGGGGAGGGATCCCAAGAAGCCATGAAGGAAGGGGCTAAGGGCGGCGCTCCCCCATGGAGCCGGCGGCGTAGGAGGAGCCCCTGTGCCACCGCCGGCGCTGGCGCCGCGCTGCGCCTCACGCTGCCCTCTCCACCGTCTTCACCGCCATCTCCATCGCCAATTCCTCCTTGTATACAGTGGTTCATCCTCCCACACACCTCTATACCGCTCTATGTAAACATGGTGTTTGATGCTATAAAGTATTATCCTATGATCTATGTCATGTTTATGTTGTTTCTTTGTCTTTTGATTGCATTGTTGAATGTATTCGGTTCATTAGAGTTGTATGTTGATATGGTACAGTCCTTTGGTGACCATTATATTTATGCGCGCATGGGTTATCATCATAGGGTTTGTAGTATGTGTAAAGGAAGGGGCAGAAACCTAAAAACTCGAACCGGTGAGTTGCGTGTATGGGAGTAAGAGGACCGTTACTTAAGGCTACGGTTGGGGAAACCTTAATACATTGTTAGCGCTTGCGGATGCCCGCTAACAATACAATCATATAGTATGTGTAATCGCAAGTAGTCGAGTGCATGTATATTTAGCCTCTGCCATATGGAAAACTGCATCGAAGACAATGAACCAAGTATCTTCACTAATTAATCTTAGACAATTCCATCACACTTTCCACCACTTTTCCACACTCATGGTACTGTTAGTTTATGGTTCTTTAGTGTACTTTATTGCTGCAGCAACTAACATTTACTTTCTTGTTATTTATTATCTCGCAAAGCTATCTCTCATACCTGTATTGTTACTCTAGTTTTATTTCCTAGTTAAAGCAAACGTTTAGTGTGCATAGAGTTGTATCAGTGGTAGATAGAACTTGAGAGAATACTTATCCTACCTTTAGCTCCTCGTTGGGTTCGACACTCTTACTTATCGAAAAGGCTAAACATGATCCCCTATACTTGTGGGTTATCAAGACCTTTTCTGGCGCCGTTGCCGGGGAGCCATAGCGTAGGGTTAATGTTCTTGTGTGCACTTGTTTCCTTTATCTCTAAGTAATTTTTATTTTCAGTTTTAAGTTGTTCTCTATCTTAGTATGGATAGGGAATGCGAATTATAAAAAAATAGTTGTACTTGTTATCTAAAAACGTTTTCAAAAAGAGAGTGATTGGAAAGATGAGCAATGGTTAAGTGGAGGTCGACCTTGAACACTTGTGTTCATGCCTATGAAATCAAAGCAAATCTTTCAATGGAAGCTTCTCATCCAAAAACATGTAAATATTGTGTATATACCTCTGTACATAAAAATAAAGTGCTAATAATAGTCTCTAGTTAATTGAAAGTTGATAGTTTTGCTTTGCTGTCCAGAAATAGATTTTCTGTGCTCCACCTTATAAATGTTTAAAATCATCAGAAGGTGATCTTGATTTGAAATTTCTTGAGTGCAAAGTACTGCTTATTATCTTTCTTTTATTAGTTTCGACTTTTCTGATTTGAGTTACATAGCTGTGTCAAAAAATTCGATCTTCACTGACTATCCAGTTTTAACAGATTTCTGTGCTTCTCTGTAAATAAAATCGTGATAAATCTCAGAATAGTATTTTTACCTGAAATGTTTTGTGCATAAACCTGAGATTATGATCTGTCTTTCATTAGTTTTAAGTTTTTTGATTTGAGCTACGTAACTATCTCGTTAAGTGTCATCTTTACAGACTGTTAAGTTTTGGCAGATTGTTATGTTTATTTATTATTGTGTTTGTACTCAATGTTTATAGTCTTTATTTGATCAAGAAAAGTTATAAATTGGTTAGTATACAGTAGATAATGTTAAATTAAAATTATGAAAACTTGCCAAAGTTTGAACATGAGTGGATTTTATTTAATGAGTACTAACTCTACTAATGAGTTTTGTGAAGTTTTATGTGGATGTAGCCTAAAGGTTATAATCAATATGGTGATAAGAGATGAACAAGAAGACGCAAGAGCTCAAGCTTGGGGATGCCCAGGTGCACCCCAAGAACATGTTCAAGAAGATTAAATCATCTAAGCTTGGGGATGCCGAGGCACCCCATATTCATCAACTAACATAAGGTTGTCTCGTTCATAATCTATATTACCCATCCACATGTTATGTATTGTCTTAACTTGTATTACAATTTTCTTTCATTAGTTTTGGTTTTCTCTTATTTGGTTTTATTTGGTTCTTTATTTGATTTTTATTACTTCCTGTTTTGCTTTCACTTATAAATTCAAAACAACAAAAAGATTTTCTTTTCTTTTGCTTCTTTATTTGGTTCTTTCTTTGTATTCTATTTGGTTTTACTTTCGGTTTTTATTTAGAATTTTTCCTTGATGTAGCTAGCATGTTTAGGTCTTGTTTAGCCTCTGATCTCTTAGTTTTAAAAAATAAAGTACCAAGTTTTACCCATTTGGCTTAGTTGATACATATGTAAAAAGTGATTTTCTGTTTTCAGCATCTACTGCTCATTGCGCGATTTTTCATATTTTACTGGAAACTCTAAAAATCACGTAAAATTCACTGATTACGTATCACCTAATCCTATGCATGCGCAAAAATTGGATAAAATTTCTGACATGCTTAAGTGCACCTAAAAATTACGTTTTCCAGCTGCTGTTTTTCTGGACAGATTCTGACTTTTGTTGTAAGATTGGCCTCTTTACGTTTTCATTTGATTCTTAATGGTTCTTACCTTTCATTTAGAAGTTGGCCACTTGAGCAACCTTTCTGTAACTTAAAAACAAAATTTGATTTGGTTTAATAGCAGCACTTTGAAAATATTATCTATTACACTAATGTCTAACCACAGAAAAGAATGGGAAATTTTTGTGTTGAAGTTTTTTCACAGAGAATGAAGTAACACCAAACTGGAAATATTGAAGAATGGCCAAAGCCATAAGCTTGCGGATGTCCCTACATCCCTCTTCATCAACAACCCCTTGGTTTGCAAACCTTTAAACTTTGTTTTTCGAGCAACATAAAAACTTGAATAAACTTGGAGCGTCTGTATCTTATTATTTATTTGTCTTAGTATCAAAACACCAGTTATATTAATGAGGTGATTATCATATTCTTTTATTTACCTAGTTGCTGTACTATTTGATGAAACTTAAAAATGATGTGTGCATAATATTTAGTAGTTTATATTTTCTTATGGTTAGTTTCAACTAGCTAATAGTGTATATTATGTTATTTTGATGTTAACATGCATTATCCTATTCATAAGATGGTATGGTATTGTGGTATCCTCCTCTGAATGATTTACTTGAATCGACTTGGCACATGCTCATACATGTATATGACTAAAAAGAAAGAGTCAATTAAAGACTCGATGATTTATTTTGCCTCAGAGTTCTAGTATCACTTTTATGCCTCAGTTAATATTATTTTGTCGCAAGCATGATTATGACGGTTATTGCTCTTTTAGTTGTCGCTTCCCAGTCTTTTGCTAGCCTTCACTTGTACTGAGTGGGAATGATGCTCGTGCATCCAAAATCCTTAAAACCAAGTTATCCAAAGAGTCCACTATAAATTCCTATTCATGGTATTTGTAAGCCATTCCAAGTAAATTTTCATGTGCTACCTTTAAAACCTTCAAAATACTTCTTATTTTGTGCCATTGTTTTTAGCTCATGAGGAAGTCGTAGTTGGGTTTGTTATCTTCCATGCTAAATAAATTTTTCCCGACTTGCATGCTTCATCTGCTCGTCACTAATTTTGCAAAGAGCTGGTTAGACCATTATAATATCTAAAAAATAAAAAAATATAGACACTCCTCCATGGTATGTGATTGTTGGTAGGCACCCGAGGATTCGGTTAGCCATGGTTTGTGTAAGCAATGGTGGGGAGGAGTGTCAAGCTATATAATGTGCGCATATTATAAGTGCAAAGTATAAACATCTCGGAACCGCTCTAAAACTTGTTTAGCATGGAAGATATCAAGAACACTATTTCCATTCGTTGACAGGAACAACCACTCTCAAAACAATTTTACTTCTGTTTTAAAAATAAAAAAGCTCTAGCACATGTTAATCCCTGCTTCCCTCTGCGAAGGGCCTATCTTTTACTTTTATGTTGAGTCACCATCCTTTCTTTGAGCACTTCTTCGAGCGCATAGTTGTCATTCTTAGTGTAATGTGCTTGTCCTAGAATATTATTAATTGTGGCATGACTTTGATGCTTTTATCTTTGATATCTTTATATCTAGTCTTCACTTAAACTTCAGAGGTGCCTTGGCATTTATGTTTTGCTCCACAATAAAAGGGCAAGCGAGATACCACTCTACCATGCTTTATTATGATCATTACAATCTTGTTGATGTTTATAAATTTCATATTATGAGGTCTTAGTTCGTTGATATCTTTTCACTAAGTAACATGATTACTAAGTTTTATTATCCATACATCATTTGTCATACAATTGTTAAAGGCCTGATCATAGCATTAAACATCAAAAATTATCTTTGTTATCGTTTACCTACTCGAGGACGAGTAGGAACTAAGCTTGGGGATGTTGATACGTACAAAAGGTATCTATAATTTTTGATTGTTTCATGTCACTTTTATGATTTTAGCACTTATTTTTATATTAAGTTTATGATTTATTTGGACTAACCTATTAAAAGTTGCAAAAGTGCACAATGTTCTTGTTTTACACTTTGATGTGTAGGAATTATCAAGAATACAAGAGGAAACCTTGTTAGAGTCAAATTGAGACTTTCCATAAATCTGTCTGAAAACTATTTTCGAAGATCGTCACGTTTGGGCCTGAAGACGACGTCAAATGAAAATTAAATCTTCTACAAAGTTGCGGGAATTTGCTGCTAATGGACCTGGACCTAAAATTCGGCCCAATCCGAGTCCGGACGCTCCAGATATCGCCGTCCCACCGAAACCCTAGATAGGATGACGGAAATCCGACAGGCTATATAAAGGGAGGAAACCTAGGTCGTGGAGGACACCCCATACCCACGAATTTCCAGCCACCAAAGTCACGTTTTTGCCTCCCCATGGACCTCATCTCCATGGGGGAGCGCTCTCAAGAAGCCATGAAGGAAGGGGGCTAAGGGCCGGCGTTCCCCCATGCAGCCGGCGGCGCAGGAGTAGCCCCTGTGCCTTTCGCTGCCTTCTCCACCGTCTTCACCGCCATCTCCATCGCCAATTCCTCCTTGTATACAGTGGTTCATCCTCCCACACACCTCTGTACCGATCTATGTAAACATGGTGTTTGATGCTATGAAGTATTATCCTATGATCTATGTCATGTTTATGTAGTTTCTTTGTCTTTTGATTGCATTGTTAAATGTATTCGGTTCATTAGAGTTGTATGTTGATATGGTACAGTCCTTTGGTGACCATTATATTTATGCGCGCATGGGTTATCATCATAGGGTTTGTAGTATGTGTAAAGGAAGGGGCAGAAACCTAAAAACTCGAACCGGTGAGTTGCGTGTATGGGAGTAAGAGGACAGTTAACTTAAGGCTACGGTTGGGGAAACCTTAATACATTGTTAGCGCTTGCGGATGCCCGCTAACAATACAATCATATAGTATGTGTAATCGCAAGTAGTCGAGTGCATGTATATTTAGCCTCTCCCACATGGAAAACTGCATCGAAGACAATGAACCAAGTATTTTCACTAATTAATCTTAGACAATTCCATCACACTTTCCACCACTTTTCCACACTCATGGTACTGTTAGTTTATGGTTCTTTAGTGTACTTTATTGCTGCAGCAACTAACATTTACTTTCTTGTTATTTATTATCTCGCAAAGTTATCTCTCATACCCGTATTGTTACTCTAGTTTTATTTCCTAGTTAAAGCAAACGTTTAGTGTGCGTAGAGTTGTATCAGTGGTTGATAGAACTTGAGAGAATACTTATCCTACCTTTAGCTCCTCGTTGGGTTTGACACTCTTACTTATCGAAAATGCTACACACGATCCCCTATACTTGTGGGTTATCACTCGCCCACCATTTGCCTCATCCTCCCCGAACAGAATCAATCAGTCACACAAAATGGGGATTTTGGCATACCAAATGGGGATTTTCACACATAATATTTTAAAAATTCGAAAAATTGGAAACTTGTTCAGAATGTCAATGCACATTTTTGTTTTTCACGCTTTATGCTGTTGTTTCGAAAACAAGGCCAAATTTCATAGCTAAGGGGTGAATCTTTCCGACTTTTTTCTTTGCAATTGCGTAGATTCATGATAGTACAAAATTATAAAATAGATCAACAACTAAAATTTCTTGGTACCCTTGGCCTTGACCTTAAAACCACTAATAACTAAAATTCCTTGGTACCCTTGGCCTTGCCCTTAAAACATCTAATAACTAAAATGGACTACCACTCGTCCTCGTCATCGGAAACCTCCACCGACTTGGCCTTGCCCTTGCCCTTGCCCTTGCCCTTGCCCTTGCCCTTGCCCTTGCCCTTGCCGTCGACCTCCATTGGGTCGTTGCCCTTGCTCTCCGAGTTGATCAGATCCTTCTGCAGGTCGTCCGCATACATCATGAGTCGTTGCTGCTCGGCGGCGGAATGCCTGGCCTGCTCCGTGGCTTGATAGTCGGCCCTGGCCCAGGCCATACCCGGGTCCATGACCTCCTCCTCCTCCTCCTCGGACAGATCGATGAAGGGAATGGGATCGGGAGCAATGGCCCTGCCCCTGCCCCTGCGCCTGCGCCTGCTCGGAGGAGACTCCCCGGATCGACTAATCTCCCAGGATGAACGAATCTTGCTCGACCTTGGAGGAGTGCGCCCACGCCCACGGCCCCTGCCGCTGCCCTCGCTCATCTCAAGAAACCAAGGATAGCGGACGTGGCGGTGGCGGTTCGAGCTGGGAGTGGAGTGGCCATCACCACGAGCCATGGAAAGATGAGGGACTGGGCGAGGGTGGCAAGGAGAGGAAGAGGGGATCACTGGGCGGCGTGGGCGCAATGGGCAAGGAAATGGCTTCTTTTCTAGCCATCTGTGATCTGGACGGCGTCGCGTCTGGACTGGCAGTAATGGTGACCGGGCATTGATTCGGCTCGCCGGACTGCTCAACTTGCGGCGGGACAGACTAGGCAAGAGAGACGTGAGGACGATGGAGCAGATGCGCGGCCGGGCCGACAGCGTAGGCGGCGAGGCAGCTTTTTGCCGGCCTGGGGGGCACGCCATTGAAGGCGCGGCGCAAATTCGGGGACGGCGAGCAGGCATGGACGCGCTCGTACGACTGCATGCAAGCACTCCTCCTCCGCTGGCCCCACTTGTAAGTTTTAAGTGGGGACGGCGAGCAGCATAGGTGCGCACGGGTGCATGCACTTTGCTGGGCCCACATGTCACAACTTCGTTAACGGTCAAAGGGCTTGACCGAATGGAAACATCCGTCTTCGCCATCTCCGAGCCTCGAAAGAGCCAGGTAGGGCACAGACGAGGAAAACAAAGCAAGTAGGGCACAAACGAGGAAAACTAAGTGAACCAGGTCACATAAATAATAAGCCCTTATTTAGATCATGGTCTACACTGGGGACTGCTAGCGTTCTTCAAAGTGGGGAGTAATCGGCATGCGGATGTGCGTGGGTTGTAATGTACTTGTCTTCTGCTTCTCCTCTTAATGAATAGGCAAAGCTCCTCCCGTGTTTCACTAAAAAAAAGAACTATTTATTTAGATCATGGTCTACATTGAGAGCTTCCATCTATTTTCTTAACTCTCTCCTTGATATCCTCCATTGTTCAATCAAATCTTTCTATATTCTGGCTCACATGATTAGTTGTGTCATATAACATGACTACACATCATCTTAATTAACTGGTCATCAATTTATTTCATGTTTTCCCTCCACAAGACTTTTCTATTATAAAAAGAAAAAAGGAAAATTAGTTTAATTATTTTTTAGTCAGCGCTATTTATCTAGATCACGGTCTACATTGAAATCTTCAATATTTTATACCATTTTCATTAACTCTCTCCCTGATATTCTCCATAGTTCACTCAACCGTTCTACATGTGTAGTCGTGTCATGTAACAAGACTACACTTCATTTTGTTTTTTTGACCTAGACACATAATCTTAATTAATTGGTCATTAATTTATTGAGTAAAATACATGAGAGTAGGGATGAAAACGGAGCGGAAACTTTCCGACTTTTCCACGGAAAAACGGAAACGGAACGGAAATACGGAAGCGGAAACGGAATTTTGCAAAACGGAAACAGAAACGGAAACTTTTATGCGAAAACGGAAACGGAAACGGAACAGCGTATTCCGGCGGAACGACAATGGAAACGGAAATTCCGTTTCCGGTAATACGGAACTTTCCATTTTTTACCACGCAGTGTTATCTGAATGTAGCAGGCCTAACAATTTTAGTGGGAACACTAAGGCACAACCCAAGATCTGAACAAAAAAGAAAAGTATATGAAGTAACCATGTTTAGACCCTACGTACTTGCATATCATCTTCCTCTCGAGGCATTCCCGGTTCGGCATTTCGCTGTTGCACTAGGGTTAGAGACGATAGTAGGTACTTTTGGCCAAAGTTGATAACATCTAAACACTATATTATACTTTAATTTATTTCATCTTATAAACCTGATTTTTTTTTTGGTTTGTTTGAGTTTGCCTGCATTATTCAAGGGGTCGCTTGGTTCCGACAAACATCAGTTTTCTGTTCCGTGTCCGCACCGTATTCGGTCTGTATCTGTTTCCGACAATATTTGTTTCTGTATTCGTTTCCGCTTCCGCAAAAAAATATGAAAACAAATGTGACACCACTCAGTTCCGTCCGTATCCGCTCCGTTTTCATCCTTACATGAGAGGTCCTCAAACTATTCAGGGGGTGTCAGTTTAGTCCCAATTCTATCAAAATGCAGATCTATGTCCTAATACTTTTAAAGTGTGTCGCCGGCAGTCCCTTTCTCGTCGGAGCAGCTCTGACCAGCATTTGTGGTGGTTTGACCGTTGCCACGTCAGCAGTGAAGCCCACGTAGCATAACCGTTGTGGTCAAAATGAAGGTGGACAAACTAAGAAGAAGCTAGCTGTGAGGAGGAATATTGTTTTAAATGCTACACAAGTACAAAATCATGAAAAATGTAGAACTTAATTAATTATTGTCTTCACTTTTAAATGCTCGGTTTGTAGGATTCTGGTACAAGTGATGGCAGCAAGCAACGAACTGTGCAAGAAGAACTAGTGAGAGCAGTAAGTTTTCTGCTTTTATGATGAGCTGCACTTTTTTCAGTACTAACACACTATTTGTTGTAGGCACAATCTTTTTGGACATATTTTGGGCAGCAGATAGATGATGCCTGCTAGGTGTAGAATTAAACCTCATGCAAAGAACAATTTGCCGTAGGTTTATGTTCACCTCCAAATGTGCATCTCATTTATGTTTCAGACTATTATCTGTTCAGTTGCAACGATATACTTGAATCTTCGTTTATGTTATGACTATGTGATGTTTTGTTATGATGTTTCGGTGATCTGGTGTTGTTCTCATGTATGTGTGATGTTCAGTTCAGTTGTCAATGCTATATACTATTTGTTGTGCAGGTTCGACTGTCCATGAAACATGGAAGTTCATGCCAAAATTTTCAACAACCTGATGCTTGCGAGCTTCTGGCCATGGCGGCGCGAGACACAGGGGTGTTGCAGCCTATATAGAGAGATGGGGTTTTTGGCAAAATGGCCAACCGTTCCAGGCGGGAGTTTTGCCGCCAAAATCTTCTGACGTGGCAGCGCGGTCAAAGCCGGGTCAGAGCTGCTCCGACGAGAAAGGGACTGCCGGTGACACACTTTAAAAAGTATTAGGACTTAGATCTGCATTTTGGTAGATTTGGGACTAAACTGACACCCTCGAATAGTTGGAGGGCCTCTCATGCATTTTACTCTAATTTATTTCATATTTTCCCTGTATGTCACTGTTCCTATCCCAGTATCTAGTTGTCAAGTTCTTTTCTCATCGGCCATGAACACTCCTCTATTAGTAGCATAGCTGTACTGCCCCACTACTTCTGGAAAATAATTGGATTCACGTGATTAATAAAAATATATATATTTTTTGTATAACTATAGTGACATGCTATCTTAATATTATGGGATTATTAATCATAGATATTAAGATAAAATAGTGCACATTAAACTACGCCATCATTTCATCATATGTCGCTAATCTAGCTCAGTGCTTCGATTTGGTTATATATGTAATAACTGTGAAAGAATTGACCACACTTGGGCATTTCCATTGCATTGATATATATAGTCAAAATACAATCCTAACCATAAATGGGAGATCACACAAATAAGGACTCTCCACGATTTAGGGAATCAGGAGGATATGTCACGCTACGTGACATATCTGTCTAACACTCCCCCGCAGTCACAACGGGAGGAGGACGGACGTTGAGACTGGACCGAAAATCCAGAAACAACGGTGATGGTAGACCCTTCGTCAAGATGTCGGCGAACTGTCGAGACGAGGGAACATGAAGCACTCGGATCTGGCCCATGGCAACACGATCGCGAACGAAGTGGAGGTCGATCTCGATGTGTTTGGTGCGCTGGTGCTGAACGGGTTCGTAGACATGTAGACGGCGCTGACATTGTCGCAGAACACGACCGTAGCAGGAGGAGTGGGTCGATGAAGCTCGTGGAGGAGTTGACGGATCGAACTAGCCTCGGCGACGGCGTTAGCCACACCACGGTACTCAGCCTCGGCGCTGGAACGAGAGACCGTGTGTTGCCGCTTTGAAAACCATAAGACAAGGTTGTCACCGAGGTAGACGCAGAAGCCCGACGTAGAGCGCCGAGTGTCGGGGCAGCCAGCCCAGTCGGCGTCGGTGTAGGTGACCATGGAGTCCAGCGAAGACGAGTGAAGCTGAAGTCCATGAGAGATCGTGCCCTGGACGTAGCGCAGGATGCGCTTGATGGCAGCCAGGTGCTGCTCGCGAGGGTCGTGCATGTGAAGACACACCTGCTGGACGGCGTACGCGATGTCAGGGCGCGTGAAGGTGAGGTACTGCAGAGCCCCGGCGAGGCTCCGATACTCAGTAGGGTCGGAGACGGGAGCACCGGCGGTGGTGGCGAGCTTCGGAGACGTGTCAACCGGCGTCGACGCGGGCTTGCATGCAGTCAAGTCGGCTTTGTCCAGAATCTCCGCGGCGTACTTGGCTTGCGAGAGGTGCATGCCGGAGGAGTCGCGGGTGACCGCGATGCCGAGGAAGTAGTGAAGGCTGCCCATGTCCATCATGGCGAACTCGGAGCTGAGAGAGGCGGTGATCCGGTCAAGGAGACGCGGCGAGGAGGCGGTGAGGACGATGTCGTCGACGTACAGCAGAAGATAGGCCGTACCCTCTGCACACTGGAGAACAAACAGTGACGTGTCGGAGCGCGATCACGTGAAGCCGGTCGAGGTGATGAAGGTCGCGAAGCGCTGGTACCATGCGCGAGGGGCCTGCTTGCGACCGTAGAGCGAACGGTTCAGGCGACAGACGTGGTCGGGGCGAGTGGAGTCGATGAAGCCGGTCGGTTGGCGACAGTAGACGACCTCGGCGAGCTTGCCGTGGAGGAAGGCGTTCTTGACGTCAAGCTGGCGAGTCTCCCATTTAAGGGAGATGGCGATGGAGAGGATGACGCGGACCGTGGCCGGTTTGACAACCGGACTGAAGGTCTCATCGAAGTCGACGCCTTGCTCCTGAGAGAAACCGCGAAGCACCCAGCGTGCTTTGTAGCGGTCAAGAGAGCCATCGGGTTTGAGCTTGTGGCGGAAGACCCACTTGCCGGAGACGATGTTGGCGTTTCGAGGAGGAGGCACGAGATCCCAAGTGTCATTGCCAAGGAGAGCGCGGTACTCCGCGGTCATAGCATCGAGCCAGTTAGAATCCTTGAGAGCAGCACGTGCGGAAGTCGGAACCGGAGAGTACCTGCTGACAGAAGCATGCAAGTTAAGCCGCTCACGGGGTGGGACGCGGATGCCGGAGGTGCTACGCGTGCGATGCACGGGAGGAGGCGGCGAGGGTGGGGGAGGTGGCGGTGAGGGCGCAGGCGGTGGTGAGGGCGCGTGCGGCGAAGGTGGAGGGGAGGGGGTGCGCGCGGGAGGCGCAGCCGGGGAGACGACGAGGGGGGAATCGTCATCATCGAGGAAGTCGTAGGAGGCAGCTGAAGGTTGCTGGGACGAGGCGAAGGGAAAGGTGGACTCGTCGAAAATGACATGGCGTGAGATGATGATGCGGTGGGTAGTGAGGTCCATGCAGCGATAACCCTTGTGATGGGGAGAGTAGCCGAGAAAAATACATGCGCTAGACCGTGGGGCGAGTTTATGAGGCATGGTGGCTGCGGTATTGGGATAGCACAGGGAACCGAAAACGCGAAGGGACGAGTAATCTGGGTGGGTGTTATGAAGAGCGAAGTACGGAGAAGGAGCACTAATGGTTTTGGTGGGAAGGCGATTAAGGACGTGAGTGGCGTGGTGGAGAGCTTCTACCCAAAAGCGAGGGGGCAAACTAGCCTGAAATAGGAGAGAACGAAAAATATCGTTGACGGTGCGGATAATGCGCTCGGCTTTACCGTTTTGTTGGGAGGTGTATGGGCAGGAGAAGCGAATGTGTATACCGTGCGCGGCGGCGAGAGAGTGGAGTTTGGCGTTGTCGAACTCACGACCGTTGTCCATCTGTATAGACGCAAGAGGTAGGTTAAACTGGGTTTGGGCAAAAGCGCGAAACGAGGCGAGCGAGGCGTAAGCATCAGATTTTTGGCGTAGAGGGACGGTCCAAAGAAAATGGGTAAAATCATCGAGAATGACTAAGAAATATTTATTACCAGAATTACTTAAAATTGGGGACGTCCAAAGATCACAGTGAATTAACTCAAAAGGGCGAGTAGTTCTAGTGGTGGAAGAGGAAAAAGGCAAACGTACATGGCGTCCAAGCTGACAAGCATGACAAAGAGTACTATGGTTTTTATTGCAAGGTAAAGAAATATGCTGCGAAAGACGACGATAAGCGTCATGGCCGGGGTGACCCAAACGACGGTGCCAAATATCATGAGGGGTGGTGGTGGTGGTGAGAGCACGAGGCGCCGGTGGCTGAAACGAATAAAGCTCCCCCGTACTATTGCACCGAAGAAGCTCACGCCGGGTAATGAGGTCGTTCACAGAAAAACCAAAAGGGTCGAAATTGACAGAACAGTTGTTATCGGTAGTAAATTGACGGACAGAGACAAGATTTTTAATTATGCGAGGAGTAACTAGAACATTACGAAGATGAAGAGAACGATCAGAAAAAGAAGAAGGAAGGGAGGCGTGCCCGGATGCGGAGACGGAAACAGAGGAGCCGTCTCCGACAGTGACATGACGATAAGGAGGATGTGAAGAGAGAGAGGAAAGGATACCGGGATTGTTGGAGAGGTGAGCGGTGGCGCCGCTGTCCATGACCCACTCCGGGGTGGGGGGCTGCAGCGTCATGTTGGTGAAGGGCGACGTGAGGGCGGAGGGGTCCCAAGTGTGCGCCGAAGTAGGGGGCGCAGTGTAGGAGGAGGCGACGCCGTACGGGGCGCCGTAGAAGGCCTGGCCGTGGGGCGCCATAGAAGGAGGCCGCGCAGTGTAGGAGGAGGCGACGCTGTACGGGGCGCCGTAGAAGGCCTGGCCGTGGGGGACGCCGCTGTGGGCGTTGTAGAAGGAGGCCGGCGCAGGTGGTGGTGCGACCATGTAGGCGTGGGCGCGAGGGCCCGGGTGAGGGACAGCGCCGAGGATGTTGCTCCCGGCGCCGTGCGGCGGCATGGGCCACATCGGAGACGCTCCGGTCCAAGGGTGGAAGGGGGTGGGCGCCATGGAGGAGGAGGGAGAGGAAGGAGGAGAGGGACGGTGGCGGCGGCCGGCTATGGTGCGGCGGCTAGGGTTAGGGAAGGAGAGGAGGCGGAAGCGGTTTAGGGTTTAGGACGTGTTTAGGCTGATACCATGTGAGAGAATTGACCACACTTAGGCCTTTCCATTACATTGATATATATAGTCAAAATACAATCCTAACCATAAATGGGAGATCACACAAATAAGGACTCTCCACGATTTAGGGAATCAGGAGGATATGTCACGCTACGTGACATATCTGTCTAACAATAACTATGCCCATATGCTTATACATATTTCAAGTTACATATGGTCTTTTCACGCACATATTAAGATTCGAATCAACTGCCTTTTTTTTTTGCTGCACGCGGCTATTGTCAATATAACACGGATACTGCCCGCAAAAGAATTATGTTAAGATTATTGCCGGTATTACAAACGACATGATGACTTTATGTATATTAGCATGGCTACCGAACTTTTTTTTTTGAGGAAAGGATCCAATTCAAATAAACAGAGAACCCAGTACAAATTAAAGGGAAGTCCAAAGAGAAAAGAAAATTACAAAACGGACCCTGCAGAAAGCACTAAGCACCCTGAGCGCCCTGAAGAAATTCCAATCAGATCCTTCGTCTTCTCCCAAGAAGCCTAGCCGACGCCGCCGTCGCCGTACCACAAGCCGCCGTGGAGAGAGCGCCGCTCCGCCTTGAAGATGACCGCAGAACTCGACCGCCGCTGCGCGACGGCACCTTGACTCGATGAACGCCCACGGCCCCAACGCCACTCCCACAGCACCACCCCACAACCAGCCGACGAGACGCCGCCCATGCCAGCCACCAGCAGCCACCACCCGTCTCCCGGCGCCGCTCCCCTCGCCACCACGGCTGGCCGGAGCTGAGACACCGAAGGAGACCACCCGCACCACCGCCAACAAAACGGGGACGCAAACCACCGCCAACTCCTCCCCTCACCGCCTCGGTCGGCCGGAGAAGCAAACGCGGAGCCGCGCACCCGACGAAGAACCTCCACGACCTCCCCGGCGTCGAAGACGACGCCGAAACGGGGACAGGAGGGGGAGGACCACACCCAACAAACCGGCGCCAGCGCCACCGTCATCGCTGCCGCCGGAAGGCACGCACACCTACTAGAGGACCCTATCTACACGCACGCACGAAGCCGGAGCTCCCCCCCACCTCCCGGTGCCAGAACGGCGACCAGAGGCGGAGGGGAGCGGCGGGCTCGCCGGCGAGACCTCGAACCTTCGAGTCGCTCGCGAGTCGCCTCTCTGGACTGTAGCAAGAGGGACACGGAGGAGAGAGGGTAAGACTTCTCACGGTCCACTTTTTTGAATTTTCTCAGATGGCCATTCAGTACTCGTACAAAGGGTCAAGAGTGATAAAACCTTGGGGGTCAAGAGTCAAGACACGTAACCGTGCCGTGGAGACCTTGCCTAGGACTAGGAGTTGCAGAGTACGAAAATGGCCAACTCGTCGCTGCGCACCCCTATGTGATGCAATGCCGTCCTCCTCCCCAAAGCTGAATCTCTGAATCACCAAAGTTCAATCTCTGAAAAATCATAACTAGTTAAAAGTCTACAACTACCTAAACATCCTCCTGATATTGGTACCGTGGCTGACACATAAAGAGAGAGGATGAGTCAATTAGGAGCGGATGCTACAACCAACGGGGGCCATGATACGATAAGCAAATAACATGCAGACAATCGAGCGCCCTCTGAGAACCCAAAAACACGGCAGAAGATATGGCCACCAATATTTACTCAGCTGATACCACTTACTACCAATGGGAACCGGAGTTGCAGCAGTGCGGCACCACTGAAAAGGCCAGCGCCGCGACATCGTGGAACAGCTGCACGGAGGGGAAGGAGAAGGTGGCGGTGGATGGGTTTGTCCGTGGAAGGACGACGGCGTGTCCAGCTTGAGGCCGTGTACTTCAAACTCGCGGGTGAGATCGCCAATGAGCATGAGGAGGCTCACGGAGAGGGCTTCCTTTTTTCCTCCGGATTTACAGCGCGGTGATTGATACGTTGTCATTATTTTAGGAACAAAATGATCGGACTCCATAACCAGGGTTGATACTTGATACTCTCGACATAAATATCACCAAAAATACGATCAACTTCAGTTTAACAATAAAAAGATGCGCGTAAATGTGGTACGCTTGTTCTTGTCTACGAATTGTGAAAAATACAAAATTTATTTGCCAACAAGGAAAAAATCAAATGACTAATTAAAGTCCACCCTGCTGCCACCAACGGCCGTGCGTGCACGACGTGCCTGTCTGCGCTGCTCGTCGCTTGCCGCTACCAGGTCCGGCCACG
Source organism: Poa pratensis (assembly GCA_947311845.1). Lineage (NCBI taxonomy): Eukaryota > Viridiplantae > Streptophyta > Magnoliopsida > Poales > Poaceae > Poa > Poa pratensis. Next base: position 39,399,931 of record CAMZMU010000043.1, read on the forward strand.
CCACTTTGGAGTGCTCATGCAGCATCTTCTCGTCCGACCCACGCGGTGCGCCCCATTCGCGACCACGGCGTTGCTCCAATGCGTTCTTCAGTTTGTTCTTCAAATGGCGCATTTTTTGGGAGATGATACCCACGTCGAGATCGCCGTTACGGTGGAGCGGCGAGCTGTCCGCCTGTAGCGCCCTAAGGACGGCCCCCGCCTTGGGCATGACGCCCGAGTTCTCCTTGCGGAGATTGGCGATTGTATCCACCAGCTTCAGGTTGTCATGGATGTTCCAAACGTTGTATGCTCCCCTCTCGTTGTTCCTGCTGGTGGCGTCGTTGTTGGATGACGCATTGTCGTCGGAGAGGACGACCGGCTGGTCCTCAGATGGTTTGTGGGAGAGTTGGTCGTCGTCGCCGGATGGTTCGTGGGAGACTTGGTCGTCGTCTCGGACGATCGGCTGCTCATCAGATGGTTGGTGGGAGTGTTGGTCGTCGTCGGAGAGGACGATCGGCTGGTTATCATATGGTTCGTGGGAGAGTTGTTCGTCGTCGGAGAGAAAGATCGGCTGATCATCAGAGAAGACGGAACGGGTTAGAACTGGGATGGTTGGTGCCATGTTTTTACTTGCGGCCAGCGGTAGACGACGAGGCTTTTTGTTTATATAAAGCTAGCGCCATGGAGATCCTATTTGGCGGGAAGGGGAGAAAAGGACTGGCGCCAAACCGTGATCGAGCAAATCGACCGGATCAGCAAAAAGGGAAATTAATCCCGCACGATCGGGTTAAGATCAGATATTCGGTCGCCCGATGTGATTGATGCGTTGATTATCGTTGTTGGCCTCTCCTCCGTTGGCTGGCTGATTGATAGCTGGGATATATGTACGTTGTTACGAACCCACTTTACTAATCACTCAACAACACTAGATTATAAGGATTGAGTAGCTAATTTGTGGATACAAGTAGCAGCAGGAGGTAGGGGAAACGAGAAGAGTCTAGGGCAGAGGGGAGAAGAGTTCGGGGAGGAAGAAGACGCCGTTCCGTTCCTTGTGATCCAACTGGATGGATTGCTCGTTGCCTCCTCGTGCGAATATGTAGAAGCGAAGCTAGCTCTTGGCGGGTCGGTTGGGCCGAACCCGTCCCCAGTCCACGACAACGGCCCAGCTTGTGGTAAATAGGCCAGGGTCATGACATTCCTCCCTTCTTGAAACTCGGCTTGTCCCCAAGCCGATGTCTTCGGAGGATAACCAAGCGCTGATTTGCCGGGATCCCATGGAGCGTGAACTTCCTTAATGTTGCCGGCATTGCAGTGGTAATCTTCATGGTAGTAGATGAGGTCGCTATAGATTGTGTCGAAGGAGTAATCTTGGTTGGAGCAGTAGTTGTAGCCGATGGCAATCTTGTTGACGAATGCGATGTAGTAGTTGTGGCCGACATGGACTGAGTCGGAGACGACAGCTTGATTTGTCACATTCCTCCCTTCTTGAGAAGGTGCTTGCCCGTAACCGTAAGAGAGCTCCAGGTCATTCTCAGCCCATGTTATCAACCAGATCCTAGATGCATATGCATGTAACACTGACAACCACCGGAGTTGATCAGAAGAATGTAGAGCAGTGGGTTCTGAAATAGTCCAACATTTCTCACAGCTGCACAGAGCAAGCGTGCAACCTCCAGGGTATGGATTAGTGTTGTCAACCAAGACCAACTCTGATACCATAATGTTACGAACCCACTTTACTAATCACTCAACAACACCAGATTATAAGGATTGAGTAGCTAATTTGTGGATACAAGTAGCAGCAGGAGGTAGGGGAAACGAGAAGAGTCTAGGGCAGAGGGGAGAAGAGTTCGGGGGATGAAGAAGACGCCGTTCCGTTCCTTGTGATCCAACTGGATGGATTGCTCGTTGCCTCCTGGTGCGAATATGTAGAAGCGAAGCTAGCTCTTGGCGGGTCGGTTGGGCTGAACCCGTCCCCAGTCCACGACAACGGCCCAGCTTGTGGTAAATAGGCCAGGGTCATGACATACGTAATCGATTTATTCCTGCAGGAAGTGCCGTACACCAAGTTCCTGCATGCTTTTTTTAACAAAAAAAGAAAAGGTTCCGGCATGCTCTGCTCCAACTCCGTCCGAGGAGCAACGGCTGCTATGTCGTGAAGGGTTGCGACAGTTATAGCCTATGTCATGAAGGCAATTAGCATCTTCCTGTTGGCCATCTTTGATCTTTCTGTATATTTTGATTTTACATATATCGATGTCATTGTACTGAATGTGTCCAAATAAGGAGCAAGTATGCATTACCAAAAAAAATCTTTGATTAATAAGCTGCAAGAAATCTTCAAGTCTCCGTGAACATCATGTGTGTACAGGTGCGATGATTGCCCAATGTATCCTTGTTCTGAAGTTACCGATGATGCATATTGCAGCTGTTACTATTGTACGTATACGGAATAGAGGTGGTGTAGGGGGGATGTTGAAACTATTGTACGTATACGGTATAGGGTATGGTGTAGTACACCACCCCTATACCGTACCCCTTTGTAAGCCACGATGGAGGCTCTTTCCATCTCCTATAACAAGCAGTCGACGCCCTCCTATGAGGCAACGTCGTTTCTCCCAAAACTCTAAAGCTATTAATGGTATCAGAGCGGTCCTTTTCCGCGACGACCTAGCTGCCGCCGCCGCCACCATCTTCCTGGCCGCCGTCATAGCTCTTCTACCGCCGCCGCCGCCCAAAGAAAAACCAAAAAACACCTCGCCGCCACCGCTCTCAAACCGCTGCCGCACCAAAACCAAAAACCAAAACCCGCCGCCGCCGTTGTGCTTCTGCCAGCCGCCGCCGCCAAAACCAACAAAACCCTAGTCCACCAACATGAGTTCCTCTTCATCAAGCGCCTCGCTCGCCTCTGCCCTAGCGGCGCCGCCTACCCAGCACTTGACCCGGGGAAACTTCCTCATGTGGAAAGTGCCTGTCCTCCCAGCGTTCCGAGGCGCCAATGTGATGGGATTGGTTGACGGAACAGATCATGCACCAGCCAAAACCATGAAGGTCGAAGACAGCGAGAAGAAGACGATCACCGTGGAGAACCCTGCCTACTTGGCCTGGATCTCACGTGACCAGCAAGTCCTGCGATTTCTGTTGAACTTGCTCTCTCCAGATATCCTCTCGCATGTCCTTTGGATATAGTCACTGCTGCGGTCTGGGCTGCCATCAACAAGATGTTCTCCTCGCCTCAAGAACAAAGGTACAACACCTCAAGTCAGCTCTCAACGACACCAAGAAGAAGAATCTTACTGTTGATCAGTATGTCACGAAGATGAAAGGGTTTGCCTCCGAGCTTGCTGCAGCCGGGAAGCCCCTCGAGGAGGACGAACTCATTGGATACATTCTTCATGGTCTGGACAGCACCTACAATGCCCTCGTTGCCGTGGTCAATGGAAACCCTGGCACCACCCTCTATGACGTGTTTGGGCAGTTTTCCTCCTATGACATGCGCAATGAGATGATCGATGGACCTACAGATGACTCCTTCACTGACGTGGGGTAGCCACGGCAAGTCCCAGGGTCGAGTACCCCAGTTGATTGAGAGGGAGAAAGATGGTAGTGCTGGTAGTAACGACGGCTGACAAGTGAGGCGATTTACCCAGGTTCAGGCTCCCGGAGGATAATACCCTACTTCCTGCTTGTCTGAGATTGATTTATGGAGGTGTTACAATGGTGATCCCAGCGAGATACCGATCTCGCTAGGGTTTTAGTGGTAAATAACAGCGTGACCTAATCGGCGGCCCTCCCAGCCTTTATATAGGAGGCTTTGTCTCGGGAGTTCGCAACCGACTAGGTTTACAGATAAGGTAGGTTCTACCGACATAGTGTTTGCCTGCCTTGGGGCATAACTCTGTCTTCTTGGGCCTCCTTCGTGGGCCTCGAGTGCTGTTATCTAGTAGGCCACCTGCTGGGCCCTAATCCTTGCGTGCACCAGGTATCTTCATGGTGGGGTACCCGAAAGGTAGGCCCACGTCAGTAGCACCTGAGTGCTTGGTCGAGTCGAAGAATCGGGTAAGGACTCATCTCCGGGTGCACGTCGTCTTTTACCTGTTACAGATGTTTGTTTCGAGTCGGTAGTACATCGACCGTTGCTAATGTTCATGTTTCGCTGTCCAGTCGACAGGTCTTAGGGATAATGACGTAGGTGGCCTGGTTCACTCGACAGATCGGGACCGTTAAATGCACTTGGGCAAAAACCTAGCTAGCCCACTTCAAGCTCGAGTCCCCGGACTCGAACCTAGAAAGAGCTGATAAGCTTCGACTCAGGCCGCGGAGGTCTTACAGAGGACACTGTAGTATGATAAATTGATTACCCAACGCGTCTGTCAGATTTTCTTCATGCCTGCTGGCACGGGAGTTACAGGGTGAACGCAGCGGGTGCGAGCCCTGACCGGCTCGAATGATTGGCGGGTCTTATCTTTGCATGGTGAGTACAGCATCCGAGGCTCATATGCGGCGGACACATCTCGGGTACAGAATGTTTTCCGACTGCTGTAGTCGTGGGCTTTGTATAGAGCTAAGTGGATTTGGTCGGTAAAAAACTTCGACTGTTTGCTTCGGGACTCGATGGTCTCATGGCCTTGTGTTATCAGGGGCGCGACAGCGCTCCCGATGGGAGTAGGCCCCGAGATTAAGCTGAATTGCTTGCAATTGAGGTTAATCTCAATTAACCCTCAGTCGAAAGAAATTTTTGATACACTCCCGATGGGAGTGAATGAAGCATGATTTGGGGACTCAACAGACAAAGGAGTCCCTTCAGCATGTTGGCCTACTGTGAATGAAGCATGATTTGGAGGCTCGACAGATAAAGGAGTCCCTTTCAACAGTTGGCCTATTGTGAAATGCTCGTGTGCCATAGTCGAATGATAGGCGGGTCCGTCAAGAGGACTCAACAGCCTGCTGGCCTTGGTGTGGTAGATATCACGAGTTGGACTCGAGTGATCCTTCAGCCTATGAGGCTCACGTCATGCATGATGATCTTTGTTTGCATGTTGTCGCTGATGGGACGTGACAGCGTGGTCCCAGTGATAGTGTTGACTGGAGCGGTGCCGTTTCAGTTTCGATTTGACCGCACGGCGCGAAATTTTCGGGACGTGATGATGGCTTCCTTGTTTCCCGTGCGTAGTGGGCAGCGTGGCCTGCGACGGTTGCGTTCCGCTGCCGCCACGTGTAGGGCTGGATGTTTGCTGTTTCTGTTGATGCCGTTTTGATGAGAGTGATTTGGTGGCGCCGCGGCATATTTATTTCACCCCGTGGGGGAGATTGATTTCTATCCCCATTCTTGCCGCTGCTTCGTCTTGCGCCGTCTTCCACCTCACTCTCTTCCTCCATTGTCGCTCTGCCCAAGCTCTGCTCATGCCTCCGCCGCTAGCCAAGAGCCATGAAGAAGGCGGCCGCGAAGAAGATGAGTGTTGCGACGAGCTCCGCCGCCACCAACGTTGCGGCGACCAAGAACAAGAGGGAGAGTACGGCTGCGAGCGCCGTCGCCGTCGATTATGCAGACGTGAACGCGCTGAAGTAGGTCCCTGGCGATTGGGTCAAGTCTTCCATCAAGGAGACCATCTTGACGGATTCCGTGCTGACGGATTGCTGCCGCCGGCTGACCAACTGGCCACGCGTGCACCCGGAAGGAGGTACTCCCGCAACCTCGTTCCAACGAACGCGTGTGTTTTGCTGATTTCCTGACTCGGGGGTTCTCCTTCCCCCTTCATCCTTTTGTCCGCGGTTTGTTGTACGCTGACCCTGAACGGCGTCCTCCACATCGCGTGCTAGCTTCATCGTCCTCTGCGAGTGCTTCCTGGGAGTGCACCGCATTGGGTGTTGTGGAAGACCATCTTCAACGTGAAGAGGAATGCGGGTGCTGGTGGCACCTATCCACTTGGCGGCTTCGGCATCCAGGTGCGCGGCGGCACCACATACTTCGCGCTGAAGCATGTCGAGTCCGCCCAAGGTTGGCGGAAGAAATGGTTCTACGTCCGCATCGACCAGGCTGGCTTCCCGGATTTGTGGCGGACAAGCCTCTGAGGAAGACGAACGCCTGGGCACATATGCTGTCGAGCGCTGACAAGGTGGAGGTGGCGCCCTTGTTGAAGAGGATCGCCGAGCTGTTGAAGATGGCACCCAAGAAGGTGACTGGCGTCCACCTTATTGCCATGTTTGTGAAGATGTGTGTGCAGCCGACGCGCCTCCGGGACCACCCAATGTGGGAGTACCAGGACGCAGAGGACTCCTCCCGCCTGACGAATGAGGAGTGCTCGAAGAAGGAGGTCGACTCGAAAGTGCGCTCCGTGATTAGCATCAGAGTTGCGGACTCCTGCGACGTCGACTGCCCTGTTGCTCCATATGAGGTTGGGAACCCACTTCCTGAGGTAAAATTTGACTTGCTTCCTTTTTGACGTTTTCTTCTATGTTGTTGTTGATGTTCACCTTATGCTTGCTTTGCAGGGTCACCCGAATATTTCTTGTCTCCCGCCTTTACCCGAAGATGGGCCGACTTTCGAGGTGGAATTTCCCGAGGTTGAGCCGGTTGATGAGGAAGACTCCATTCCCTCTGCAAGCACTCACCTGATGAGGAGGCAGAGGAGACGGAGCAAGATGATGACGACGAGCAGCCGCCCAAGCATCGCCGACAGGACAAGGCGAAGTCTGTTTCAGCGAGCTCGCCGTCCAAAAGGGTGGCGCTGGAAGACGATGGCGACTCGGGTTCCTCGTCGCCCAACGTGAAGGACCCGATGGATGTCGCTCTGCTGAACACCGCGCCTCCCGCCGGAGGAGGCGATGCGACCGCGTTTGGCGGGATCTTCGACTGTGACTCCTTCGGCAGCGAAGAAGACGAGGGGATAAGGTAGGCTTCCTTCCAGCTGCTAAGTTTATGTCTCCCCTTATGCGCAGTTGTTTGAGTTCAACACTCTGTATGTAGTGCTAGTCGTGACACGGGTGTGTGTCCTTCTCCCATCCCGGAACGGACGTCGGCTCTGAGTGCTGCGGAGTCTCAGCTGACTCTTCCGGAGGTTACTCCTCCGGCGACTGCGGCCGCCGCAACGGAGGTTGTGAAGCCTTCGGCTCCACTCGTTCTGGAAGTACTCACTCCGTCTTCGAGCGTTGCGCCGCTGCACGATCATGTAAGTGTCTTCTGGACTTCTGAGTTATCGGGTGCGCGACAGCGCTCCCGATGGAAGTAGCCCCCGAGGCTCCTGTGTTGTGCAGCCCTTCTACCGCAATCTTATGGAGTCGGGTGCGGCCTTCGTCGAGATGGACCGAGAGAGGGACCAACTCCGTGTGCTCTGGAGCAGTCGGAGCGTAAGTGACGCTGTTATTTTTGTCGATTTCACTATCCTTGGGTTCATCTGAAGCATAGTACTTCCCGCAGGCGACCAAAAGGCTATTGCATCTCGGGTGCAAGAGCTGGAGAAAGACCTCAAGGCTCAACGTACTGACGCTGAAAAGAAGCTTAGGGAAGCCAAGAGCCGCGAGGATGCCGTTCTTCAGCTCGAAAAGTTGCAGACTGATCGCGTACTAGCGCTTGCCAATGTCTTGGGCGGTAAGTCTTCACCCCCACTCTTAATTTGCTTGAAGTTTGGTGTCCTTTTTCATTCAAACTGGTGTTTGAGGTGTCGCATGTGTAGATGCTTGTAGCGGCACCACCTACGAAGGCGTCGAGTGACAACACCTCGCTGGATCAGGTTGTTGGCATATTCGACACCATATGCGCTCACGCCAAGGATGCGCTTGCCAAGTCAACTGGTGCTCTTGCTGCGGTGCACAAGAACATTTTTCCACGGGGCACGCCACCCGCCAGTGTTCATGGTCTGGCCGCAGAACTTGGCCCAGAGTCTTCTACCATGGCGAACTTCACTTGCACCCAAACGGTACGCGGCTCGGAGCTCACATTCAAGCTGTTGCTTGGTCATGGTGTTGCGGGTGACTTCAGAAGGTTGTAGCTGACTTTCCGCGGAAGCCGATGGAAGAACGGCTTCACTGAGCTCAGTGAAGGATGAAGCGGCGCGTCTGGCGGAGAACATGGTGGCGATGATGGAGCAGCGGGCTGCTGAAGTTGCTGCTCGCGCAGTTAGGTCTAGGTCGGAGTCGATGTCGTAGACTGTAGTATTGACCTCCTGCCTTTATATTTTGCTTTGTAATGAACTGATGGTACTTGGTGATCAGCATGGGTCTACTTTTGCACTCTGTATCTGCTTGACTGCGCTATCGAGGTTTAGCCCCCGAGTGTGCTGCTTTGTTGACTCTTTTGTATTCAGGGGTCTTATGTTGTTTGACCTTTGCTTTTGGGCAGCCTGAGGCATCTGGTGCATCTGACGCTCCTCCTTCAGTGAGTGTACGGCCTCGGCCTGCTATCCGGAGCAGAAACGATGAGGTCGTCATGTCATATATGAAGACTCGAGTTGTGAAGCTGGAAAAGGAGCTGAAGGATGCACGGGATGAACTGGACGTGCTGAAGGCGAGGCCTGCACCCTCATCTCAACGAGATGATTACTTGATTGGGGAGCTGGACCTGATTAATCGACATCTTGAATGTTAGTGCGCCTGAAAAAACCTCCAACCGCGAGTTGCTTTTCTTCGACTGCTTCTTATTTTTGTTTCCTTGTATTGCATTTGCAGGTGTGAATCCAGACTGGAGAGCTGAGGAGACTCGCATAAAGGAACGCCTGGATGGGCTGTTACTGGCACTACTTCTGGCTCCCAGTACTTCTGGTCTGATAGATCGAAGGCTCGAGTGCTTGCTGTCTTGCTGGATCGGGCCAGGCGGGCCGGCTTGCTGCTGGATTCATGCAGGGCTACTCTGGCTCGGGTGCATCGGGCTATGTTCCCGCATAATGAGCAATCTCAGGGTATACCGGCCCTGCTGACGAGGTTCCGCGAAGGCAAGGTGATCAAGAAATTTCTGCACGCGCAACTCGTTGGTGGAGCCAATGTTGCCTTCGCCTATGTGCGTCTCCATCGCCCGAACTTTAATTTGGAGAGGGTTGTGGATGGACTGCCCAGGGAGGACGATTATGCGGGTACTCTTGCACCAGCGAGGCGGGTTATTGAACAAGTCCAGAGGCAAACGGAGCGCCTTGTAGGTCCGCTGGACGTTCCCAAGACTGAGCCTGTAGATTAGAAGGCGTAATGCGTACGCTCGTTGAGCAATGTTGTATATGAATAACTTGTATCCATGGGGGGCAGCCCCCGAGTGTATATGTGCGATTTGTTTGTCATGGACAATAGTTTGTTTCACCGCCTGGACGCAGCCCCCGAGCGTTCAGGTGCGATCCACGTGTCGAGTAATATGACCTGTGCGGCGCAGCCCCGAGCGTTCGGGTGCGGCCAAGGATTTTGTTTGTGCGAAGATGGAATGACCTGTGCGGCGCAGCCCCCAAGCGTTCGGGGCGGCCGAGGTTTTTTGTTTGTGCGAAGATGGAGTAACCTGTGCGGCGCAGCCCTCGAGTATTCGAGTGCGGCCAAGGCTTTATGTTTGATTTTGATGAACCTGTACGGCGCAGCCCCCGAGTGTTCGAGTGCGGCCTAGGTTTTTGTTTTGAAGAGAAGCTGTGCGGCGCAGCCCCCGAGTATTCGAGTGTCGCCGAGGCTTTATGTTTGATTTTGATGAACTTGTACGGCGCAGCCCCCGAGTGTTCGAGTGCGGCCTAGGCTTTGTGTTTTGGACTTGGAAAAAATAGAGGAAGAATGCTTTGTTCCCAATCATTGTATATTAAGCTAGCAAGCCGCCTCATTAAAAACCTTCCAGTCCCCTTAGGTACCCTGGTAAGGAAAAGAGCGCGTCTAAAACCTGCTGCTTGTAGGCGTGTAAGCACAATTACATGGATGTGTATGCTATGCGTAGAAACGGCGCAGGTGCGCAACGTTCCATGGGTTGTGGGAGAGTTCTCCCGTCTTCGCGTGCTTCAGGCGGTAGGCGCCGCCGTCGATTGCCTCCGTGATGATGAAGGGTCCCTCCCATGGGGAGGCGAGCTTGTGCACTTTCTTCTGCTTGAGCCGCAACACGAGGTCGCCTGGGACGAAGGATCTTGTGCGCAGTCGATGGCCATGGTAGTTGCGGAGACTTTGCTGGTACACGGCCGTGCAGGAGAGCGCAATGTCCCGTGCCTCGTCCAGTGTGTCGACACCGTCTTCGAGTGCTTTGTCTGCGTCTGACTCGTCATAGGCGACCACGCGAGGTGCGTCGAATCGCAGATCATATTGCATGACTGCTTCGGCACCGTAGACCGTGAAGAATGGAGTGTATTGCGTTGATCTGTTTGGCGTGGTCCTCAGACTCCATAGGACAGAGGGTAGCTCTTCCACCCAGGCACCCGCGGCGCACTTGAGTGGCACCAGCAGACGCTTCTTGAGGCCGCTGCAGACTAAGCCGTTTGCTTTCTCGACTTATCCATTGGATGGAGGGTGTGCAACGGAGGCGTAATTGAGTTTGATGCCCTGGTCCTTGTAGAAATCCTTGAACTCCTCGGCTGTGAAGTTTGTGCCGTTGTCGGTGATGATGTTGTGGGGGATCCCGAACCTGAAGATGATGGATCTGATGAAGTTAACTGCAGTTGTGGCAGTCGAGCTCGTTATCGGTATAGCTTCGATCCACTTCATGAACTTGTCGACTGCCACCAGGAGATGTGTGTGTCCACCGCGGGATGATTTCCTCAATGGGCCCACCATGTCGAGCCCCCATTGGGCGAAGGGCCAGGCTAGTGATATTGTCTTTAGCTCTGATGCAGGTGCATGCGGCTTGGTGGCAAACTTCTGGCATCCTAGGCATCTCCTGACTATGTCTTCGGCCTCCTGATCGCCGTAGACCAGTAGAATCCGGCTCGAAAGGCTTTGGCAACCAGGGCTCGGCTGCTGGCATGATGTCCACAGGTACCCGCATGGATGTCGAGTAGTATTGCTTTGCCGTCCTCCGAGTCTATGCATCGCTGCAGGATCCCTAATATGCTGCGTTTGTACGGCTCTCCGTTGATGATTGTGAAGGCCTTGGAGCAACGTGTGATACGCCGTGCTTCTGTTGTATCCGCCGGCAGTTCTTGGCGCAGCATGTATGCGAGGAAAGGGTTCGTCCAGGTTGGCTCGACGAGGAGGACTTCTATGTGATGATCTTCTGTGTCAGGTACTGCGGAGTCCTTTGCTGGCAGGTCCTTGGTGCCTCTCACTGGCGTAGAAGGTGCCGCTGGCTGCCTGAGCTTGATAGACCGATGTTTGATGCACTCGACAAAGACTCCAGGTGGGACTGGGGCTTTGGTCGAGCCGAGGTTGGCTAGCATGTCTACCTCTTCGTTGCTGTCGTGGCCCATGTGCCGCAGCTCGTAGCCGTCGAAGCTGCCTTCCATGATGTTGTAGAGGTCCCGATATGCGATCATGTTCTCTGTTGTAGCATCGCAGTCCTTCATAGTTTGCTGCACGACGAGGTTCGAGTCCCCGTAGATCATGAGGCAAGTAGCGCCGCAGTTCTTGGCCATCCGCATGCCGTGTATTAGGGCTTCGTACTCTGCCTCGTTGTTTGAGGGCTTGGTGAAGTCCATCTGCAGCACATAGCGCAGCTTGTCACCTTTTGGCGATGTCAATATGATGCCTGCACCTGCACCCTCGAACTTTTGGAACTGTCGAAGTACATGGTCCATGCACTGGGCAGGTCAGGTATATCGGCAGCTGAGCTTCTATCCATTCGGTTGTGAAGTCCGGGAGGACTTGTGCCTTGATCGTACTGGGGTGCGCGTACTTCAGGTCCAACGGGTCTAGCTCGATGACACACTTGGCGACTCGTCCTGTTGCGTCAGGGTTGGTGAGGATGTCCGACAGAGCCGAGGCATGACAACCGTAATCGGGTGTGCTCGGCAAAATAGTGGACCACCTTGCGTGAACTCATGAAGACGTCGTAGGCTAGCTTCTGATAATACGGGTACCGCTACTTGGATATGGATTGCACCTCGCTGAGGTAGTATATGTGCCATTGTATGCGATGGGTGTGGCCTTCTTCTTGGCGTTCGACGACGAGTACGGTGCTGACCACCCTATTGGTGGCTGCGACGTAGAGGTACAGAGGCTCTTTCTCGTGTGGTGCGACGAGTACTGGTGGAGTCGCCAAGACTCGCTTGAGATCTGCAAAGGCTGCTTGAGCCTCTGGCGTCCACTCGAATTTTGTCGGACTTCTTCATCAGTTGGTAGAAAGAGAGTGCCCTTTCACCCAACTTACTAATGAACCGGCTGAGCGCTGCGACTCGGCCGGCTAGGCGCTGAACTTTCCGAAGCTTGGTCGGGGCTGGCATTGTCAAGATTGCTTCTATCTTCTCTGGATTCGCCTCGATGCCTCGCGCGGATACGAGGTACCCGAGTAGTTGCCCAGATGGTACGCCGAAGACGCACTTCGTTGGGTTGAGCTTGATGTTGTAGACGTTGAGCGCGGCGAAGGTTTCTCGCAGGTCAGTGAGGAGCATGTCCTCTTCCTTGGTCTTGATGACAATGTCGTCGACATAAACTTGGACGTTGCGTCCGATCTGGTCCTTAAGGCAAGACTGCATCATGCGCTGGTACGTGGCACCGGCGTTCTTGAGCCCGAAGGGCATGGTTGTGTAGCAGTAGACACCATGGGGTGTGATGAAGGATGTCTTCTCCTCGTCCTCAACTTTCATCCTGATCTGGTTGTAGCCTGAGTAGGCATCTAGGAAGGATAGGCGCGCACAGCCTGCTATCGAGTCAACAATCTGGTCGATGCGTGGCAGCGGAAAGTGGTCCTTCGGGCAACACTTGTTGATGGCGGTGAAGTCGACGCACATGCGGAAGATCTTCGTGTGCTTCTTTTCGACCAGTACTGGGTTGGCGACCCAGTCTGACTTCTTGATTTCTCGGATGAACTTGGTGTGAAGTAGTCTGTCGATTTCTTGCCCTATGGCGACGCGCTTCGACTCGGAGAAGAGGCGCATGGATTGCTTTACAGGTCTTGCATCTGGATAGATCTGGAGTGCGTGCTCAGCGAGCTCCCTGGGTACGCCTGGCATGTCCGCTGGACACCAGGCAAAAATTTCCCAGTTCTCACGCAGGAACTCGACAAGCGCGCTTTCCTATGCGATACGCAGGCTTGATGATATGAGCACGGTATTCGAGGCGTCCGTCGGGTGGACTTGGTGTGCCCTTGTGTCATTGGTTGTGCTGAAGGCGGCGTCGGGTGCCGGTTTCTTGCTTGCAGGAAAAAGGGTCTTGTCATTGCCGAGCGAAAGTTCTTCGAGTTGCTGCTGCATGCCGAAGGACTCAGAGATCTTGTTGAAGTCACAGTCGCAGTTATCCGAGCGCTGAAAGTCACCACTCACGATTATGATTCCCTTAGGTCCCGGCATCTTGAGCTTGAGGTAGGCATAGTGCGTAACTGCCATGAACCGAGCGAACATCGGGCGCCCAAGTATAGCGTGGTACTGTGATTTCCAATCGACCACCTTGAAGTCAATCATCTCCTTTCTGAAGTGAGCGGGTGTGCCGAAGATAACTTCGAGTGTGATGGTTCCCTCGGGTAAACTGCCTTCCCAGGTACTATGTCATGAAAAGTGCTATCTAACTTGGCTAAATTCTCCAGAGATCTGCCCATCTTCCGGAGAGTGTCAGCGAAGATGATGTTGATGCCACTGTCGCCGTCCAGGAAGACCCTGGTCATGTTGTATTCCCCTATCTGTGTTTCGAGTACCAGCGTAGCATGGCCTGGGCGGGCACCTGTGGAGGGTGGTCCTCTCGAGAGAATGTGATGCTGGTCTCCGATCCCTTGAGGTACTCGGGTACAGTCGGTGGGCTTGCGATGGCCTGATAGACTTGACGGGTGATCAACTTCTGGCACCGGTTAGACGGGCGTCCCTTCTGTATCATGTTCATTTGTCCTCGAGCTTAAGGGTACTGTTCTCCTGCTGGGGGAGGTGCTTCCAGTCGTGGCTGGTGTTGTATTGCTCCTGCCATCTGCGCGGGCAGTGGTGCTGGTGCAGGTGCTGCTGGGAGAGCCGGTTCTGCGGCTGGTGCGGGAGTCAGGATCCTGGTGAATGCTCCATGCATGCGGTGCATCTTCGGCAGTCCTTCAGCACATGGCTGGAGATCAACTTGCCAGTTTCTTCGCTTCTGAACATGTGGAACTTGCATGGCTCTTCGAGTTCTTGCTCAGGTGTGAGGTCTGGTCGCGGCCGGGTTGTCGCGGGGTCCTGCGCCACCACTCGCGCCTCTGGTTTCCGTCGTTTCAGTATTCCTCTCCGCTTCGGCTGTTCTGGCGACTGTTGTCGCGGCTTCGGTCCTCTCGAGAATCAGCAAATCCAGCCGCCACTAACACGACTGCCTCGCCGTCTTCATAGCGGGGCTTGCGCTTGCGGCGACGGTTGTTGCCACGGCTGTCTCTGTGGCCCCAGTTGCTTGGTACACCTTCCTCGTTCGGCAAGTCAGGTACCTCATTACTTACAGAGTCCTCTCCATCAGCCCATTGGTTGGCAGTATTCATGAGGTCGATTATTGATGTTGGCTGGGTGCGTCCAAAGGCCTCTCGAAGGTCACATCGGATGACACCACAGATGAAGGCGTTGATCGCTCTATCCTCTGAGATTACCCCAACAGAGTTGCGCATGAGGGTCCAGCGCTGGATGTATGACGGCAGTGACCCGTCGGGTCGCTGCTTGCAGGCTCGCAGCTCTTCAAATGTCGCGGGTCGCGAATATGTTCCGAGGAAGTTCTTGACGAAGGCCTCTTGGAATTGGTCCCAGGAGTTGAAGGAGTTGCAAGGCAGGTTCTGCAGCCACCCACGTGCTGAGCCCAGGAGCATCAGCTGTATATACGGTATCGCTGTTGTTGTGGTTCCCCCTTGGCAGTTGACTGCTATAGGGTAATCATCTAGCTGTATATACTGCATCGCTCTCCTCTGCCAATGCAGTGCAGCGTGGTGACCGTGCGCGTGGAGACTACCGCGACCGCGCCGAGCATGGTGATCGCGGGCGTGGTGACTACAGTGGCCGCGCAGAGCGTGGTGACCGTGGGCGTGACCGTGATGACCGCGGACGCAGAGATCGGCGCCGTGACAATGGTAACCGGCGTGATGGTAGGCGCGATAGTCGCCATCGGGATGATCGGCGTGACAGCCGCCGTGGTCGGCGTGATCGTTCCCCCACCGCCTTTGTTGATGTCACATGTCAGATTTGCAAAATACATGGTCACCCTGCTGCAGACTGCTGGTGGCGCTATGATGATGACTCGGACAATGATGGTGATCATGAGGACAAGGCTGCCAACATTGCATCCTATGGTGTGGATACAAATTGGTACTCCGACACGGGTGCAACCGATCACATCACTAGTGAACTGAACAAGATGTCTACGCATGAGAAGTACAATGGACGTGAACGCGTCCACACGGCCGACGGGAAAGGTATGGTTATAAGTCATATTGGTCATTCTATGTTGCGCACCCCACATGCTTCCTTGCATCTAAATAATATTCTTCATGTCCCTAGTGCCTCTAAGAATCTTTCGTCTATCCATAAACTCACACTTGACAATGATGTGTTTGTTGAATTTCACCCATTCTTCTTTTTGATAAAGTATCAGGCCACAAGAAGAATTCTGTTTAAGGGTCCCTGTCATGGTGGGCTCTACCCTCTAGTGTCAGTCTCTACGGGATCGTCGTCCAAGCATGCGTTCGTCTCAATAAAGCCTTCATCATCCACATGGCATCGTCGTATAGGGCACCCTTCTTCTTTTGTAGTTCAACAAGTTCTTAGGAAGCACAAGTTATCTCATACCCTTGAAATAAATCCTTACATATGTGATTCTTGCCAACTAGCAAAAAGTCATCAACTACCATATCCTGTTTCTACCAGTGTTTCCACTGTTCATTTCGAACAAGTGTTTTCTGATGTATGGGGTCCTGCTCCAGCCTCTGTTGGGAAACACACTATTATGTAAGCTTCATCGATGATTTTAGTAAATTTACTTGGATTTATCTTCTTAAGAAACGGTCAGATGTTTATCAAGTTTTTCTCAACTTCTAGCAGCTTGTTGAGCGCAAGTTTGATAGAAGATCATAACTATGCGAACTGATTGGGGTGGCGAATATGAAAAATTAAATAGCTTCTTTCAGAAAATTGGCATCACTTATCATGTTTCTTGTCCTCATGCGCATCAGCAAAACGGCTCTGCTGACCGCAAACACCGCCACATTGTTGAAGTTGGCGTTGCCTTACTAGCAAATGCATCCATGCCTTTTAAAACTCTGGGATGAAGCTTTACTCACTGCCACCTTGCTCATAAACTTGCTTCCAAGTAAAGTCATAAATTCAGAAACTTTCAGAAGCGAGGATGCGTGCCAAGTCCACCATCGGGATGATGTGGCCCTGCGCCACCAGCGGCACCAGCAAGAAGTGCAGCTCCGTCGACGCCGCCATGTGTCTTCTATCACAGAGCATCCCGCTCTACTTACTGATCGGCAGTGGCAGCGAAGGCGAGCGGTGCAAATCTTAATGGTCGTGATCAAGTTGGGGAGCGTGTAGCCGCTATATATGCTGGATGACGTGACGTGTACACATCGAATTATCTAACTTTGGTGCCGGATTATCGACTGGCTACAGACATGTACATATTTGGTCGATGGATGAAATTCAGGTGAACACAT
Source organism: Poa pratensis (assembly GCA_947311845.1). Taxonomy (NCBI): domain Eukaryota; kingdom Viridiplantae; phylum Streptophyta; class Magnoliopsida; order Poales; family Poaceae; genus Poa; species Poa pratensis. Next base: position 39,416,582 of record CAMZMU010000043.1, read on the forward strand.
AATTCTGGATCGACTGGCTAATGACGTGTACACATTTGATCCATGGATCAGGTCCACGCATGTGCGAGTATCCATCGACTGGCTAGCTCCTGGAAGAGGACAAGTTAGTGTTGGGGTTCGTAGCAGAAAACAATAATTTTTCTAACTATCGCAACACCGAAATACTAGGCAAGGATCTATATACCTAGTAATGCGGTAATGGAGGAAATATCGGTAACATACCCTTATAGACCGATAGCGGGGATTACGCTCCCGCAACAAGCGTTGTCGATGAAGACGACGTAGCCGACCCCGAGGTCGCGAAGAACTTGGCGTGACGAAGACGGCGATGAAGGTGGCGCGACGATGACGCCCTGGCACCAAAGCTGTGATGCCTCCGAGTACTCACACACGTGTGGAGCTTGACGACAACCCCCGGTCTCTCAGATCCAGCTGAGATCGCAGGAGTAGAACTTTGGATGGAATTCCGCAGTACGACGGCGCACTGCGGTATAGTTTTAGTGGGAGAGAGAAAGAAAAGAGGGCGGAGAATTAACTCTGGCCGGCATACAAAATTAATTGTATTTTTAGATATATAAAACAATTAATATGCCTTTCTTTATATAGGGGGAGGGGTGTGCAACACACCTTACCTCCCCCATGTGAAACTAAAAATTGGAGCAGCAGGGGAGGCCGGCCGGCCGGCCATGCACGCTGGTGCGTGGTGGCCATGGTGTGGCCATGGGCCCCATGCATGTCCCCTGCGCCCCACCCCATGCAGCCCCAAATGGCCCCACTTTGGGAATTAGCCATTAAGTGGGCTGCACCCATTTTCTCCATTTTAATTAATATTAAATTAATATAATATATATAATTCATAATTAATATATTTGTATATTATTTAATCTCCCGTGACTCCGAAACAATTTGGACCACCCGAACTTCCTTCGGACATTCTGGAACCCTTTCGACACTACCGAAACCTTTCCGGATTATTTCTCTCTCCCTATTTCTATTATTCCAATAAATCCAAACGATCTCCATGTGTCGGCAAGACCTTAAGCGTGTTACCCTATGGTTCGAGAACACTCCAGACATGGTCGAGACCCCTCGCTCGCCAATGACCGTCAGGGAGACCTGGATGGCTATGATGGTCCCTGTGCATTCCAGAATAAATCGTCGTTGAACCGTTAACATGATATGTTCATTCCTTTTGTTCCTTCGATACTACCCTAGTCCGAGATACGATCGTCAACATCCTATGTTGTGTTTTATCTCGTTACCGACAAGGGTCACTTGACTCGTTCCGTGATATTATATCTCCAATGACCTAGTCATACGCTGCGCAGCTTTATAGATATAATTTCACCGAGTGGGCCCAGAGTATCTTTCCATCACACGGATGAACAAATCCCGCTCTTGATTACTCGCCCCGACTACTTCCTTCCAATACCCGAAAGTGTCACCTTTATTGTCACACTATATAAGATATGATGTTTGATGCGATCAAAGTATTTTCCAGAAGCAGCAACTTGATATAATCTCACGGTCTGAGGAATAAGCTATCACATTACTTTCCTATTGCAATGTTGAACATAGTGATACGATCCTCTTGCAATACTTCGGTGGGTAATGTCCATCAAATTATTCTCCCAATAAAATGACTCCATCATCAACTGTTATGAATCAATATGACCGGGAAATCTCGATCATCCGTTGACTGATGAACTAGTTTATATAGAGGCTAACTAGGGACTCTGGTTTGTTTACATACCACACGTGTATTAACAATTCCGATTAATACAGTTATAACACGGTATAAAACTTATTTATAAACTTAATGAGATAATGCGATAAATACCTAATATTTATTTGCCTCTAGGGCATATCTCCAACAGTCTCCCACTTGCACTAGATTACAAATAAACCAGCTGCATTTTATTATTCGATCATAACCTCTTATCATATAAGTACTTTATGATAATGCTTGCTTGTGGAAGTGTTTTTCCTTTAACAGTCTGTACCATACAGAAACCGTATATTCTTTGCGATTCATTGATTATCACCTTGTTTGATATCAATCCGTTATCTTGATAACATATATACATATTTGATGACTAAGTGGGACTACCGTTTTCCTCGCGTATACTCTGATTCATAATCAGCTAAGTACACCTGGAAATCACTTAGTTTGAGAACACGTTTTCTCTTCCAATCAATATGTATAATTTCGCAGTATCTATATACCTTTCATACCTATGTAGATTCTGACATTCTCTTGTCAGTCTAGTGTCTAAAATAAACCTTCCTACGACATTCGGTTCTTCCAGTCACCCAGATAGATCCTTTAACACAACACTTTGTTGAGTTCACTATCTTCTATAGACTTGAAATCTTTATCCTTTGTTTCCTTAAACAATAAAGATTTTACTTATAGTGAATTCATAAAATTCACTTTAGTACTTGTTCTTCTTATAAGAACTTGGGTCACACTACGTCGAGCACATAATATGGTTTTATATGATGCCACTTAATACTACGGTATAAAAGGGGCAACATATCTCACAACCACTATTATCGTGTAGAAATCGATTAAATGTTTTAACTAGATTTTTCAAGGACTTTTCCTTGATTTATTCCATTCTGACCTTTCAGAATCTAATCTAATAAAACATCTCGACCTTTCATTTAAAACTTCCTGATCTATCTAAATAGATTACCAACGTTTTAAATCACACAAACTTCATCGTAATTCTATAATCATATTAATCCTAATTTAACTAGTACTTCCATTATATGTCATTTACTCATAAGGACATTTATTAAGCTCCCACTCAAAATGTCAATCACATTTGAGACTATTCAGCTCATCTAGTCCCACTCAAAAACATGTCTCTTACATATTAGATTTGGTGAACTAATTCACTCCCACTTAAATTATATAAACATAATTTCTTTCGATATTTTGGTCAATACAAAATCATTGATCTTTATCAATTCGAAACCAACATACGATGTATTAGTACTTTGCTAACACAGACTCAAGCATGTCTACATTTATGTAGTCAAACCTTTTGTTTTGTCCAAGACATTCTTTATGACAAAATTAGCTTTCCATCCTTTCATATAACCTTTTATATAAAGATTAAGTAACCATTTTACTTAATAAGATTCAAATAACAATTGTCTTTGTAATCTTAAATGTAACTTAGGATTTACAATTCTTAATTGTTTCTCGTATTTGGTATCATCTAATTTCTTGTAGTTCGTAGATGTATTTCGTTCTGGTAACAAAATCATTTAATCAAGAATATCAATTTGTGACTTGACAAAATATTCTTGATTCGTACCATCTTCAAAAAGCTCTCATGAAACATTATGATCTTTTATCATCATTTTCATCTCCTTTCGTATAGTTTTGTTTCCAAAACATGTTCCGTCACATTACTCCATACTTCACAGGAACAAGGTCATTACCTTTATTTAAGCTTTTGCACTATTCCATTAATTTTCCTTTTGAAAAACAATTTTCCAAATTTCCAAGGCAGCAATACAAATTTTGCTTCTATTGGTATTTGGTTTATGGAATAGATATTCATACTTACTATGAATTTTCTACAAAGAACTATTTGTGTATAGTTTCATATTATCGTATAATCTCGTAAACTACGACATTCATTATATGTTTGTCGTTTTACACGAATGTCGGATGACAAAACAATTTTCTAAAGTGGGGCGTTTTACTAACACTACTCTAAATAATATTTAACTTTTAAGAGATACTTTTAAGACCATACTTTATCAAAATAGAGTATGATTATAATATTTACACAAATCAACATGTTTGATATGCATTAAATAATTATAATTGTGGAACAATATTTCACAAGTCTTTATGCTAAAACCATAACCCAAAATCATTGTCTTATTTGATCAAATCACAATGACCCGATTTTGTATCCACCTTTTTCTCTAAAATCCCTTTGATCTTTTATCAAACAATTTCAGATTAATGTCTCTCTAGTAAATACATTTTATTTACTTAGAGTCATTTTGAAGGTTCCGATATAATGATATTCACCATATTGATTATCATCGTGTATGATTTTCAATCAACTTTTCTTATATATTGACATATCAATGTTTTGAATATTTTAATCATCACGTCTCAATTAGACTTTGGCTTGATTTTAATAGATCGGAGTATCTATAAATAACGCCAACATGATTAACAATTCGGTGGTGTTGTTTCTGAAAACAATATCAATATTAGCTCTGGATATTTATTTATCTTATTTTAGCATTGCTGTTTTATAAATGTCCAATTTATTATCATCGGATTATAATGCGAATAACTTATTTGTAACCGAAACATGATCACAAGAAGAATTTATTCATAATCAAAAACAACTGGCTTGTTCCATTACAAATATGAATAACTGTATTGCAGATGCAAAACACACTTATTAAGATCATCCTCAAAACGATTACAAAATCTCTTATTCTAAAATACTAATCCGAAATAATAAATGCAGTGGGTAAAACGCCATTGGCCTTCAACTATCTTGCTTGCCATCACTTGTTCACCATCACATTGTCCTCTCCATATCCTTGTAAGAATTCGGCCATGTTTTCATAAAACAGATAAGTATCAGATACCTTTCAACAAGTATATAGAAAAACAATACATTTATAAATTTGTATATCAAATATACCGTATGTCGATGATCTCTGCTTCAATGGGATCCACTTTTACGTTCCTGAACTGGCTTATGAACTGATAAAGAGTAAGTGACTCACTCTTCACAACATAGCCACGGACATGCTCCTCATAGCTGGGAGGGAGAGAACGTAACACAATGTGATCGCAAAAGCATCCGCCATCCAGTAGTCGTAGACATTCGTGAGACTCAAGAATATGTCGTACATCTTGCCCAAATGAGTTTCTAAGCAGGTGTGTTCTTCCATCTTGAGTGAAAGAAAATCATCCAGCTGCTTAAACTGCTCAATTTTTATCTGTTCTATAAAATGGGCCTTGAGTGAATCCATCATCACAATAGGTTCCATGTCTTGAAACTGTGCTTTCAATTCAGGTTCCATGTGAGCCATGATGGTCTGGACACTTATGAAAATATCACGACGCTGGCGGAAAGCCTCATCTTCTTCTTCACTTGCGGAATCATCCGGCGCATCTCCTAGAAATTCTTCTATTACATAGAGTATGTTGTTGTGTGAGAGAATTCCTCTTAATTTCTCGTACCAATCGATGAAGTTGGACCCATCGGCCAAAAGTTGCCGATCTCTAAGGAAGTAACCAAAATAGAATTGTCGCTGGGATAGAACACCATCTACAGAAATAATCGCAAAGATAATAAGGCTAAGTTTATAAAATATGAGCTTAGTTTATAATCAAATTATCAAACATACTCCACTAAGATAATCATCCCTAAAATCATCTCAGCGATTACACGATCCCAATTCACTATACCACCCCCGATCGTCACGGCCGGCGGCATAGCTGCAAGGGTGGACATCGAAATGTCGATCACAACATTCATGTGACTCATGCTCGATCTTTCGATCTTCACGTGTTTCGAGGCTATGTCTGTACATACTAGGCTCGCCAATTAAAACCTTAGTGTATTGCATGTGCAACGTGGCTTACACCCACTTTATGTGAACGCATATACGTCTGACACCCGATCGTCACGGCCTGCCTCGTAACGGAGAACTTTCGGTGGTGCACACTAAGGGAGAACACAACTTTGGTATTTATTTAGGGATCATCCTATTATAGCTACCGTCGTATATCTAATATATAAGCAAAATAGGATATACACACAACAATACAATATCAAATAATGAAATGAAGTGCGATATGACATGGCCTTGCGCCTTGATCTCCATGGCGTGCCTTGGCAGGGCTCCGAGTCCGCGGCGCCTCCTTTGCCGTCGACAAGTTAAACAATTTACAATGCTTACCGTAGCCATGTCATATAAAATGCCCCCTGCATAATAAAGTTAGACGCTCTCTACTTTATCTTTTGCAAGTTTTACGTGGCTTCTAGGGCTTTCGTAAAAGAACCGTTTCTTACCTACGAACATAGAACCACAACATCGATTAAATAATTGTCTCTATTACACCCTTTTCAGGGCCCTCCATTGAAAATGCTAAGCCATCTAAAGAGAGAGAAACAGACACCCGCTAGCCGCATATATGGTACAAGCCATATGTCAGTTGCGGAACCAGTCTCGCGTAAGCGTACGCGTAAGGTCGGTCCGGGCCGCTTCATCAACTCGATGCCGACAACATTAGCAAGTGCACGCGAGAGGGTAACAATTATAGAATCGATGCCCACATTCATCATGTGTTCTAACCACCAGCAATACTACGCATAGATCGGCTCTGATACCACTGTTGGGGTTCGTAGCAGAAAACAATAATTTTTCTAACTACGCAACACCGAAATACTAGCCAAGGATCTATCTAGTAATGCGGTAACGGAGGAGATATCGGTAACATACCCTTGTAGACCGATAGCGGGGATTACGCTCCCGCAACAAGCGTTGTCGATGAAGACGACGTAGCCGACCCGAGGTCGCGAAGAACTTGGCGTGACGAAGACGGCGATGAAGGTGGCGCGACGATGACGCCCTGGCACCAAAGCTGTGGTGCCTCCGAGTACTCACACACGTGCGGAGCTTGACGACAACCCCGGTCTCTCAGATCCAGCTGAGATCGCAGGAGTAGAACTTTGGGTGGAATTCCGTAGTACGACGGCGCACTACGGTATAGTTTTAGTGGGAGAGAGAAAGAAAAGCGGGCGGAGAATTAACTCTGGCCTTCATACAAAATTAATTGTATTTTTAGATCTATAAAACAATTAATATGCCATTCTTTATATAGGGGGAGGGGGTGTGCAACACACCTTGCCTCCCCCATGTGGGACTAAAAATTGGAGCAGCAGGGGAGGCCGGCCGGCCGGCCATACACGCTGGTGCGTGGTGGCCATGGTCGTGTGTGGTGGTCATGGGCCCCATGCATGGCCCATCCGCCCCACCCCATGCAGCCCCACATGGCCCCACTTTGGGAATTAGCCCATTAAGTGGGCTGCACCCATTTTCTCTAATTTAATTAATATTAAATTAATATAAAATATATATAATTCATAATTAATATATTTGTATATTATTTAATCTCCCGTGACTCCGAAACAATTTGCGGACCACCCGAACTTCTTTCGGACATTCTCGGAACCCTTCCGACACTACCGAAACCTTTCCGGATTATTTCTCTCTCCCTATTTCTATTATTCCAATAAATCCAAACGATCTCCATGTGTCGGCAAGACCTTAAGCGTGTTACCCTACGGTTCGAAAACACTCCAGACATGGTCGAGACCCCTCGCTCGCCAATGACCGTCAGGGAGACCTGGATGGCTATGACGGTCCCTGTGCATTCCGGAATAAATCGCCGTTGAACCGTTAACATGATATGTTCATTCCTTTTGTTCCTTCGATACTACCCTAGTCCGAGATACGATCGTCAACATCCTATGTTGTGTTTTATCTCGTTACCGACAAGGGTCACACTAGTACAGAACGACACATCGGAAACGGGCCAAAAAGCCCATCGGCAACGGAGAAAGGGTCCGTGTCCCCGCCTCTGTCACTGATGTGAAGCTTCACAATGGCAACGGAGATTTTGATCGTTTGCAATAAGTTTAGCAACGGGCATAATATATAATCGTTGCCTTTAGTCTTTACATCATATACGGAGATTAGTTTTTGACCGTTTGTAATGAGGGCTAAAGGAAACAAAAAAAAGCAGGTGACGCCTGCTGCGCCGTCGGCGGAGCCCTGTGGTTCCTGCTTGACGGCCGCCGGTTCTTCATCTTCCTCTTCGCCCAGTTTCATTGCGTGGTCTTCTTCTACCTATTTAGTACTGCACAAAAGTCTTGCTCCTGGAGGCGCCGGCTTCAGTGGACCGTGTGGACGAGCCCCGCTCCTACGTCTTCACGGCCGCCGCATAGTCTCCAGGTTTCCTCCTCGCCCTAAAGGAGATTAAAAAAAATCAAAATGTAAGCTCCTTCATCTCTATACACAAGACAGATGCTTCTTCATCGGCATTACAGAAAATATAGAATTAATTACAACTAGAACATAGCCTAAACAATGTCTCATATATAGGTAGATTGGACACACAAATTCCAGGGATGGAGCTAGTGAGCCAAGTAGGATGCACAAGATCGGTATTTGTGCATACCACAAGGATCACTAGCGCCACCCTCGAATCACACCGTGTCACCTTATTTTAATCATCGGCATTACAGAAAATATAGAACTAATTACAACTAGAACATAGCCTAAACAATGCCTCATATATAGCTAGATTGGACACACAAATTTCAGGGATAGAGCAAGCGAGCCAAGTAGGATGCACAAGATCGATATATATTTGTGCATATCACAAGGATCACTAGCGCCACCCCCGGATCACACGGTGTCACCTAATTTTAATGATCGGCATAACAGAAACAAAGCTAAAATCTCTGTGTAAACAATGCCTACTAAAAACAGAGCAAATCTATGGATAAACAATTAGCTACTTACAACTAGAAAATAGCTAAAATCTACGTGTAAACAATGCCTACTAAAAATAGAGCAAATCTATGGATAAACAATTAGGTACTTACAACTAGAAAACAGCTAAAATCTATGTGTAAACAATGCCTACTATAAACAGAGCAAATCTATGGATAAACAATTAGCTACTTACAACTAGAAAACAGCTAAAAATCTATGTGTAAACAATGCCTACTAAAAACAGAGCAAATCTATGGCTAAACAATTAGCTACTTACCACAATGCCTAATAAGAACAGAGCTAATCATCTGAAACGAGCAAAAAGAAGTGCAAAAAAAAAACTATCCTACTGAACTGGGGTCTTACATTAGGCGAGGCGGGCTCGCTTAGCGTCGCCGCCGGCGAGGGAGCTAGCGCCGGCCTCCCCTGACGGCGCCTTGCCCTCGCCGTGGACCAAAGAGAGGGCTATGGCGGCCCGGAGGTCAGACTGGTAGACCGCCTCCTCGGCGCGTTCGACCTGGGTCGAGGCTTCAGAGAGGAGGACCGCCGCCTCCAGATCGGCCTCGCCCTGACGACGCTTGGCGTCATCGCGCTCGAAATCGGCGCGGGAGAGTTGGCAAGCGATCTCCAGATCACGATCCTCCTCCTCTTGCTCTTCCTCTTCCTCTTCTTCTTCCTCTTCCTCTTCCTTGTCATCGGAGGACGAGAACGAGGAGGAGGAAGACGGATGGTTCAGAAAGCGAGGATGGCGGTCGGGGTACATCGCCTGGCGGATCTCGCGGTACCTGCAATGGCGGCCAAATGAGCGGGTGCGGCCGGAGCTTTCGCCGTGCTCTTCCTGTGGACGAGCGCCAAGGCTGTGGGACTGGCCCGCGGGGGACGGATCGGCGGCGGCCTGTTCCGAAAGCTCGTCCCGCAACACCAGCTGATGCTGCTGCTGCCTGAAGGCCCGGAGGGTGGGGCGGCCCCGGCCGCGGCCGCGATGGCCGGATCTACCAGCGCCGACGGTGAAAGCCATGCCAGAGAGTGGAGAGAGAGGAGACTGTGCGGCGGCTAGGGTTGGAAGTGAGACACTGAGAGTGAGAGTGAAGGGCATAGTAGGTTCTTATAGGCTGCGGGCTGTCGGGCTGCTTCTAATGGCAACGGAGATTACAAATTGTCCATGTGCGATGAGCACACATCGGTAACGGAGGCAAACTAACCTCCGTTGCCAACATATATTCCACTATTCACCCGTTGCCTTTGTCGTGGGCCTGCTTTACGGCCCAGTGCGGGCACGCGGGGGATGTCGCAATTCTCCGTCGCCTAACTCCTGCCGTTGCCATAGAGGGTATCGGATGTGTCGTTCTGTACTAGTGGGGTCACTTGACTCGTTCCGTGATATTATATCTCCAATGACCTAGTCATACGCTGCGCAGCTTTGTAGATATAATTTCACCGAGTGGGCCCAGAGTATCTTTCCATCACACGGATGAACAAATCCTGCTCTTGATTACTCGCCCCGACTACTTCCTTCCAATACCCGAAAGTGTCACCTTTATTGTCACACTATATAAGATATGACGTTTGATGCGATCAAAATATTTTCCAGAAGCAGCGACTTGATATAATCTCACGGTCTGAGGAATAAGCTATCACATTACTTTCCTATTGCAATGTTGAACATAGTGATACGATCCTCTTGCAATACTTCGGTGGGTAGTGTCCATCAAATTATTATCCCAATAAAATGACTCCATCATCAACTGTTATGAATCAATATGACCGGGAAATCTCGATCATCCGTTGACTGATGAACTAGTTTATATAGAGGCTAACTAGGGACTCTGGTTTGTTTACATACCACATGTGTATTAACAATTCCGATTAATACAGTTATAGCATGGTATAAAACTTATTTATAAACTTAATGAGATAATGCGATAAATACCTAATATTTATTTGCCTCTAGGGCATATCTCCAACAGTTAGGACTTAGGTGATAAGAAGCGTGGGGTTACCGTACGTACGTGGACGGGACAAGGCGGCATGTAAGTTCACGGGTGGTTTTTTGTGAAATCGGACTGACATTGGACGCCGAGATTGAGCGCAGTATGGGTAGGCCTGGATAGCACTCAACTCATTTAGGATACGCCTCGTTTTGAAACATGGAGCTTAACGAGTCGTGTCGAGCCACACATTTTAATCGTTAAATATAGCGAGAATACCGAACATGCTGCTCGCGAGACTCGATAAACTTGTGAAACGTTGTGCACTTGGCTGAAACACCTGCAGTTGCAACTTAGAGAGATGTAGAACCTTTTGTTTTGTGTGGCCTTGAATTTGGAAGAGGACATACCAGTTTGGAGATGGACCAAGGATGGTCAATTCAGTGTCATTTCGATGCACCATTCCCTCACCTGGAATTGATAGATCTTTTAAACATCTTTGGAAAGCTAAAGTTTCTCTGAAAAGTAAGATTTGATTGTGCTTGATTTGGCACATTGCTATTGCCACCAAGGATAATCTCTACTATATAATACGAGCAATGTTTCTTCCTCCCAATTTTCGTACGTTTGGTTCGGTGGTACGTCGTCCTTGTCCCTCTGTGCAATGCGAACGAACTAGGCAAGGTGGTACTAAAAAGCTGTCCTCAGTTTTTCGTTCTAACGTACACAAGCGCTGGGATCGATCGAACCCTGGGATCGATCGGCCCAATAAAGAGCCAAAGCGCTTTGACCGATCGGCCCAATAAAGAGTACGTCGTCTTTGTTACACGATCAAACGCAATCGCTGGTCCTCTGTCCAACACTGCAACTGAATATCAGACTCAGCGGTGGCGTCTCGAGCGAGTCCGACGGGAGAGTTGGTCGGCGCCGTCCAGCTCCCGTTCTACGCCGGACTGGATGGGGTGGAATAGGACGGGCGGGTTGCTTATAAAGAATAGACAGAGACAGGAGACGATGGTACACCGGCCCTCACCGGCGCTGGGAGGCTGTAGGGCCGGCTGCTCGCGCCGCCGCCCTCACATCCTCCTAATCCGGCTAGTAAGCCGCCCGCAGAGAGACCATAGACCCCGTGATCCTTCTTACAGCCGGCCCCGCCTGACCTCCTATGGCCGCAGTGCACGCCTCGACCTCGATCCTCGGCCTTCGCCACCGATTCGGTCGTTTCGTACGTCCAGGTTTGGGCGCCAGTGGCCATGAGCGAAGGGGTGAAAAGGGCGACGGGAATGTGGTCATGTTTGTCGGCGTGCGTCCTTCAGCCCCTGGCGGCGAAGTCTGATCAGAAGAGGAATGTGGAGATCCTTGTACATGTATTTCATTCTGTACTGCAAATAGTTCCCGGTGAGAAAACTCCGCGATACAAGGCGGTGACAAGAAAAGCTTACCATGCAACTGATAGGTTTGAAATCTGAGAATATCTAACAAATATTGTTTGGATAGCAGAATTCAGTTCATAATGTTCATATTCTATTGCGTGTTGGGTCAACTCGTCATGGGGTGTTGTCTGTTTTCTCTGCAGCTTTGGGTTCAAGCTGGAGCAGATCGTCATAATTTGGGTTCTAACTTGGTGGTCACTGCAATCGTAGTACCAGAGACCTGCTCAGCTAGGATATAGAGCTACTTAGTAACGTTTGAGTCTTCAGGTCGTTAGCTCATAATGCAGATTCAGATAGCAACAAAGGATCTCACTAAGTCAGCTGATTAGTGAAGTGGCGCGGTGCATGTCTTCATAGGCCTCCTATACTTGTTCTGATATTGTAGTGATGAAAAAATAACCCTTGCAAATGTGCAATGTATTCCTTCCTTGGACAAAGATCAATAAAACTCTCATTTAGAGCAGGTGTCATTTGTATTGCAATTAACATGTTCAGTTCAAATGAACAACATTTGCTTTCAGTCTTTGACTGTACAAGTTGAACTCAGGTGCAGCTTTCTGAATAATAAGGTTATGTGTCTTAAGTAAGTTGGGAGTAACCAATAAAGATATGATTGCTGAGACTCATCGGTTGTCTACTTTGGTCTCAATTTGATACTAGGACAAGCTTTGTGTGAACTGGCATAAGAAATTCAGGTCCTAGATAACTCTGATGATATACGAGGAGATATGCCAAATCTACTGGAGAAAGCAGAGTAGATGAAACTGCATGACCATGGAGGTAACAAGAACGAAATCAGAAAAGTTTGCAAGTGTTTGATCATATTTGGTCCAGGATCTTTGAAACTCCTTTTTTGCGACCAATTGTATTTGGTGATTAAACATCTTTTTTTTTGTGTTATCCCATGTAATTTAATGTTAAAAACGGTGGATGATGTTTACATTCATTTATATATGTAAAATGATTAAAATTTCAGTGATACCCAGATGATTGTCTTTTCCCAGGCAGAGATCAAACGGCTCTCATATTGAAATATTCTCGATGTCAAGTCTAAGAAGAAGAAGATATTCCGATTTTCAAATTCATGGCCCGTTGCAACGCACGGGCATTTTGCTAGTCTTACTAAGAGAAATTGGGAGGGAAGTGTGAAGTGTCACTTCCGTGATGAGGTGGAGACCATCCATCACATGTTCTTTATGTGACGCCCCAAAATCGGTACCATGCGGATTTCAGCGATCCCGCCAAAAGCCGCATAATAACGATCTCAGGACGCCCACCAGACATAACGTGCACGCCGAAACATGCGCGTTATGTGGGTGGAATTGTGATAACATTACAACAGTTCACGAAAGAATCCGCAACAACAACAGAAGGAGATATATATACAAGAAGGACTCAAACGAGTCAGGAAACAACAGATACATTACAAAGATACAAAACACAGCGAAAACCAAACTAGTGTCCGACTACGGACAAGATACAAGTTGGACTAAGAGTCCTGAAGATAACCATGGCGTCCAATCCCTGCCCAGGCCGAGCCGGAGGGATTCCCAAGCTAACGTCGTCAGACTTCAAACCTGTTGACTGCACAAAAGAGTACAGCCCAAAGATGGGTCAGGTACACCAGCCTGGCAAGCAATGCACACTTGAAAGCAATACAAAGGCTCCCCAAATATAATGATTGGTGGACTGAAGTAGCAGCACTAAGCAATCTACAGAGGACACGCTACAACTTCCGGCTAAAAGATAGGGATGAGATCGAGTAAAGAACCAACTAGATACTAACGCCAAACAATACCCAGCCGATTATCACTCACTCGATTAACCCACGAGTAAGCAATCCAAAGGCACTCACGCGGCGAAGCAAGTTTAAGAGCTATCATTACTAGGTGTAAGTTGTCTATGATCTTGTTAGCCAGCATCTTCACCAAGTCGTCCATAACCGCGGACACGGCTTTTTGGAAAGATTTAACCCTGCAGGGGTGCACTATTGTTTAACCACACATCGAATTGTCACGGAAGCGATCGACACGACCTTCCACTTCTCTTCGGCGAAGTCCAGGGAACCACCTAGCTAGGATCTTACCCGCATCAAGAGTCCGGCCGAGGCTCCGACACAGACCCAACCGTTGTGAGACACTACCTTCCCAGGCCTCCTCTAGGGTAGCTACCCGGTTAGGAGGCATCCACGAACCTATAAAATTGTGCGCACATCGGTTAAGTACCATCATCATCATCATCAACATCATCATCATCTTCACCTGCATGAAAGGGGATGTGCGTACGCCAAATGGAAAGCCTGAACTACTTGCGGCGCCCTAGACAAGGCTTCAGATCGGGTCTCGGGTCGCGGGGAGTCCCATTAGGTCCCACATGTGGATAGCGCGCTCATTCTTGGATCCGAGGACAATAACTCAGGTCCTAGGACGACACTAGCGGAACAAAGCACCAAACTGGCCTTCCACCGGTGCCTTATCATTAAGACAACGATCGTCCCACAACAGATAAACATGTAGCTACTTACCAGGGCTTCGAAGATACAGATAAAGACAAGAAAATAAAGGTAACAACCTAAGCATGCGCTACGACTCGCAAGGCCAACAAGGTAAACAAACAAAAGGGTGATAGGATGTGGAGGTGGGGCTATATCATGGCAGCAGGGCAAACATGGATAGGATCGCACAAGCATCATAACATAAGGGTAGCAGAGATCAACGGCAAGGATGAAAGACAATGCATTGGGAACAAGAGAACAGTGCTTGCCTGGAATCCAGCAAGGAAGAAGAACTTGTCGTTGCTCACATCATCTCAACGTCTTATCCGCGAAGAAGCAACAAACACTGGAAAGCGCAAAAGATGCAACACTTACTACTACGGCAAAAGATCCAGCATGTTCGGAAGATGATGCATGACAGGGCAAGATGCAACTTAAGCCAAATTAAGCGGAACCGGGATTCCAACAATTAATATTAAGGTTCAAGTTATTTATCTAACCACAAATTAAATGTTGATTAACAGGTTTAAACATGGCATGGGTGATCTACTCAATTTAAATGAAGTCGGGACATCTATCGAATATTCCCGCACACTCCATATTTATTTATTAGGTGAATGCTAAACCCACAACCCAAGATATGCAATGCAACACATGCATGAAAGATATGAGATGCACAAGATAGGTGACATTTTATAAAATAGGTATATAGGTATAGGGTTTGGGGTTCGGGTTCGCACGTCGGTCGAGGGACCTCTGGGGGTCAAAGCTGGCAACTTCGATCCGTAGAGGAAGTAGTCGACGTCGGAGAAGTAGTCGTCGCCGAAATGGAACATCAACGTTTGTCGGTGTCGTGGAAGTAGTCGAAGTAGTTGTTCTCGGGTCGTCGTGGTAGCAGATCTTGTCGATTTTCGGCGTTTGGTCTCAGGGTCTCCACGGACGCGCACGAAGGCGGCCAACACAAAGCGCAAAGGCAAGACGGACGTGAAGCAGAGATCTTGACGACGGTCGGGGTACATGGCGCGGCATATTTCCGGAAGGTCTTGTCGGTGGTCTTGAACAAGAAGAGCTCAACGTCGGTTCACGGTGTACACGGGACGGAGGCGGTCTTGTCGGGTTCGGGGTACACGGCGCCGGTGGCGATCTTGTCGAGTTACGGACACGGCGAGCACGGAAACACGGACACGGCAAGACGCGCACGGGCGCACACGAGGCGCAGCACCTCGACGGGTGGACACACGGACGAAGCGCAGCGCCGGAGCACGTGCAGGCGTTTCGTCGAGCACCTCATGGGCGACGTTGGGACGTCAGATGGAAAAGCAGGACCGGGGCGAGCAAGGCGCCGGACCGGAGACGAACACGGCCATGGCACGAGCACGGCCACGGCACGGCAAGCGTCGGGGAGGAGGCATCCACGGTGCCGGGGCAGAGGAGGCCGGAACCGAGCGGGCGAGGAGGCCGGGGCGCGATTGCGGGAGGAGAGGAGCGGCGCCGGGTTGGCGCGAGCTGGGGGCGGCCGGGGGTGGCGGCGATGGTGCCGGCCGGCGCGACGAGGAGCAGAGGGCGACGGAATCGAGCGGGGTGCGTGCGTCGGGTGTGTGGGGAAGAAGAGAAAGAGGAGGAGAGAGAGAGAGTGGAGGAGGGGCAAGGGTCGCGGCGGTGCTCCGGGCGGCCTCGTCGGCCGGAGTGAGGGAGGGAGGAAGAAGGGTGGTGGCTGGGGGAAAAAGGAGGAAGGAGGAGAAGGAGAGCACGGCGAGCTTGGCTCGGGTGCGGGTGGCGTGCGTGTGGGTTGGAGAGGAGGAAGAGGAGGGGAAGGGAGGAGCAGGGAGGTCACCGGCGAGGGGCGGCGCCCGGGCCGGAGCGGAGGAGGAAGCTCGGGTGCGGCTCTGAGGAAGAGGTGCAGGCGGGGCTCTCCCGTGCGGTGAGGAAGAGGATAAGAAGAGGAGGAAGGAAAGAAAAAGGGAAAAAAAAAGAAAGGAAAAGAAAGAAAGGAAAGGGGGAAAAAGAAAAAAGAAGGGGTGGGAGGACCCAGACGCAAAAGGAAAAAGGACAGGGATGTGGCTGCAAAACGCAGGGGGTGGAGGTAGAAGTTTCCAGGGGAAAACCCTAGGGTTTGCTTAGGTGGGCTTTGGGTTCTCTCTCTCTCCACACTGAAACATTTTTATTTTTAAATTCTTTTGACAAAACAAATTTTCGGAACGGCATCGAACAAAAGAAAAGGAGGGGGATATTTCGAGACAACAAAATAGAGTTTAGCAAAATAATTTTATTGTCAAATTAATGCAATGCTTATGATGCGTGATGCCATGATGATGCGAAAAAGAAAACAGACAAAACTAATTGGGAAAAAAATCCCGGGGCGTTACACTTTACCTGTTCTGCTGCCAAATTTGTGTAGAGCATTATTGCCATAGCTATTGGTGCCCCAACCCGACCTAGATCTTTCTCTCGGTTCTTCTGGTGGACCCCTCAATATCTTCCTGTTAGCAGAAACGTGCAAATTACTTTGATAGCTGCGGTTTGCTGGTCTATTTGGAAGATTCGCAACAAAGCCTGTTTTGAATGGAAGCTCATTAACAATCCTAATGAACTAATTTGCTACTCGTGTGTGTTTATTAAATATTGTGCAGGTTTGCATAATGCTGCAGATCAAGAAGCTTTGCAAGCAGCTGCTGACACTCTGATGGACATAGCCACTTCCTTTGGTGCACCTGGGGATGCAACAATGCCAAGACGTTTGGGTGGAGCTTGACCTGTTGATGGAAGAACCTGGAGCTTTGCTGTTTTGCTAAGTTTTTGTGATGTCTTATGAAGCTGAAGTTAGTTTGCGCTCAGCTGGAGGCTAGGACTACTGAGCTATTCGGGCTCTTTCTCATTCCCTTCTATCGTGCTACTCTTTCTCTGATCACGCCTTTGACCTGTGGTTGCTTTTTTTTGCGACATGCAAGAGAGACTTGTACTTTGCTCTGTTAAAAAGAAGAAGTATGATCCTGTCTCACCAGCCTGCGCGCTGTGTGGTTGCGACCTGATGGTCTTATCTCTAGTTAGATGTAGGTTTTTTTTTTTTTTGCTTGCTTGCACCTGTATGGATGCTTCTGTAATTTCGTTATCCGATGGTAATTAAATTTGATTCCGTGGGGATCGCGTGAAAAAACAACTTGGCTGGAACACGCCACATCCGGCCAGTCCATGGACTAGAATTATCCACGTGCCCACATTTAGCCATCTCAACATTGCTTGTGAACTGACTAAATATTTGTTGTGAATTGTTTTAATATTTGTTGTGAGATTTTTTCTATTATTTACATAATGTTTCTAAAAATTTAACGAGGACCTTTTTGGCCATGAAACTTAAAGAGCTTGGCTAGTTCGGGCTCACGGATTCAAGTTCAAGCTAAGGGTCTGTTTGGGAGCTCCGTTGTTTTGAAGTATTCTGCTCATACTTTAGTTTCTGAAAATATTGAAGTATCAAATACTTCAAGACGTTTGTTTTCAATGAATATTGTGTTTTATAAACTAAAGTACTGTAAAAAACAACAGTTTTTCTATATTACTATTAAAAAACAAACTTGATCGGATACATTAAGGGCGTGTTTGGTAGGTCGGGTGGGCTCAGAAATTCTATCCTCATCACATTTTTGGATGTTTGGTAGGTCGGGTGGGCAACCTGGGCCATGCCCACCTCATGCAAAAAGAGCTCCTCAGCCCTGCTCGGTTGGGAAGCTCGAATCGAGCTTCGCACCGCAGCCCTGCCGAGATCATACCGAAAAATCCCCACGCGTGGGCCCCGCCCGAGCGTCGCCGCGCGAGCCCTCGCGCCCCGTGAGTCATTTGCCCCCCGCTCTCTCCTTTCTCGACCGCCCCAAAATCGCCAGAGCCACGCCGGCCCGCGTCGCCGCACAGCGCCGACCAATGAAGACCTCCACCGCCGCCCACCGTCGCCCCACAGCGCCGCGCGCCATCCAGCTCCTAGCACCGCGCTGCCTAGCGCCCGGAGGAGCCCCAGCACCGCCACGGAGAAGCAATAGCGCCACCACGGAGGAGCACCAGCGCCGCCGCCGATGGCTCCGCCCCTCTAGCCCAGCGCCCCTCCAACCCTCGCCACGGCCGAGCGCCTGCTCCTGCGCCGGCCCACGCCATGGCCGCACAGCTCCTCGCGCCGCCGAGCGTCGGACCTTCGCCACAGGCCGCCATAGGACTTGATTGCTTTTTTTAATTTTTGTCAAGGACCATTCTGTAATTATTTGGTCTTGTTTGTAATTTCGTATTTCTGAATTTGGAACTCAGCATGTCCCAATGCACTGCTAGAGTTTGTATTGTATACGTATACGAGTAGCTTCCGTATTGTAAAACCTGTACATGTTTGTCACTATATATATACGAGATAGGCCGTACCCTAGAGGTAACGAGCCAGTTCCCAACCCTAATTCATTACATGGTATCAGATTAGGTCGATCATGACCACGTCTACCGCTGCCGACTCGACCGCAGCCGCCGCCGCCGCCATGGCCGCCGCGACTGCTGCTCTGACCTCCGCCGCTACCTCCACGTCCTCCGGGGCGATCACGGCCTCGGCCTCCTCTGCCGCCGCCGTCACTGGCTCGCTCCCCGCGTCTCTCGCGAGTCTCCTCGCCGGCGGCGCCACCAGCGGCATGTCCGCTTCGTTCCCGATCGACTCCTACTACATGGGATCGTCGTACTCGACGCCGTTCCGCCTTGGCTCCGGCATTCTGCCCTGGTCGCCGTCGCCGTCACCCATGCCTTCCTCGACGCTCGTGCTGGCCCCTGCCACGGTCGCGCCCCACGCGTCGCTGCTCGCGGCCTCTCCACCTGCCGCGGCTGCACCCGGTCATGGTGATCCGGCCGTGGCTGCGGCTGCTCTCGGGCCGTTCCAGCTCTCGCACCTCATCACCGTCAAGCTGACGACGGAGAACTTCCTCCATTGGCGCGCTGCTCTCCTTCCGCTCCTCCGCAGCAGGCACCTCGAGGGCTATATCGACGGGTCGTTCCCGTGCCCTCCTGCCACGGTCGCGGCTGTCACCGCTGACGGGGTGCGGGTCTCGGCGCCCAACCCTTCACATCGCGCGTGGGTCGCACAGGACGTTGCGATCCTGTCCGCACTGCAGACCTTCCTTGGCGATGGGGTTTCCGGCCTGATCCTCTTCGCTGCGTCGGCCCTCGACGCCTGGACGACGATCGACGCTAGCTTTGCCGGACAGTCCACCGCTCGTGCTATGGCCATCCGCCGGCAGCTTGGGGAGGAACGGAAGCTGGACCAGACCGCCACC
This sequence comes from Poa pratensis, assembly GCA_947311845.1. Classification (NCBI taxonomy): domain Eukaryota; kingdom Viridiplantae; phylum Streptophyta; class Magnoliopsida; order Poales; family Poaceae; genus Poa; species Poa pratensis. Next base: position 39,436,290 of record CAMZMU010000043.1, read on the forward strand.
GTTTTCTTCAACAAGGTTAAGTGCCTCGCGGACACACTCTCGTCCATTGGACAACCACTCCGTGATGAGGAGTTCTCCGCATACGTCCTCGCCGGTCTTGATCAAGATTACGACTCGCTCGCTGAAGCGGTCATTGGTGCTCGCCCACCGATGACACCCCGAGAGTTGTACGGACGTCTCTTGAGCACTGAGCAACGGGTGGAGGCCCGCCGCTCGGTGCCTTCTTACCTCGACCCTTCGGCACATGCTGCGTCTCGCGGCGGCGGTGGCTACCGCTCGCCCGCTCCACGCCCGCCGTCCGTTAGTGCACCTGCCGCACCGGGTGGTGGGTATCGTGCGCCTGCTCCGACTGCTCCACGCCCGCCATCACCTGTCAACAACAACAATCAGGGTGGCCGGTATGGCGGTCAGCATCCCATCTGCCAGCTTTGCGGCATCTTGGGTCATCTTTCGTCTCGCTGCCACCGCCGCTTCAAGCGGGACTTCCTGGGGATCGGCAACGACGGACGCAACAACGACCGCCAGGCGGCTATGGCTACACAGAGTCCCGCGCCTGGCTACACTCCGTCGTACCCCATTGATCCCACCTGGGTCATGGACACGGGTGCTACGGACCATCTGACGGGTGAGCTTAGCCGGCTTACTGCGCACGAGCCCTACAACGGTCACGACAAGGTTCACACCGCAGACGGGACAGGTATGCACATCTCTCATATTGGTCAGGCTTCCCTTCTTACACACTCACATCGTAAATTGCACCTTCGTAATGTTCTTCATGTCCCTTCTGTCACTCGTAACTTGCTATCTGTTCCTAAACTTACACTTGACAATAATGTTCTGGTTGAATTTCATCCGTTTCATTTTTTTGTCAAGGATCGCGCAACCCGGGACGTACTACTTAGAGGTCGATACTGTCGGGGGCTGTATGCTTTGGATGCGGTTTCCCAGGCGTACACTGGTGTTCGCACATCTTCTACACATTGGCATGCGCGTCTTGGTCATCCAGCCCCTCCGATAGTGAGTCATGTCCTTCATCGGCATGATCTCCCCACCATATCTAGCAATAAACAGTTAGCAGTTTGTGATGCCTGTCAGCAAGGAAAGAGTCATCAGCTTCCTTTTGTTTCTTCCAATCGAGTTGTTAGCAATCCTTTAGAACTTGTGTTTTCGGATGTATGGGGTCCTGCCCAAACCTCTGTGAGTGGTCATAATTACTATGTCAGTTTCATTGATGCTTATAGTCGCTTTACTTGGATGTATCTTCTTAAGCGTAAATCTGATGTGTTTGATGTCTTTGTTAACTTTCAATTACATGTCGAACGTCTTCTCAAGCACAAAATTATCCATGTTCAATCTGACTGGGGGGGGCGAGTATCGCAACCTCAACACCTTTTTTAATAAGCTTGGGATTTCACATCGTGTGTCTTGTCCACATACACATCAGCAGAACGGTGCTGCTGAACGCAAGCATCGTCACTTAGTTGAAACTGGCCTAACCCTTCTTGCTCACGCATCCGTGCCATTTAGGTTTTGGAGTGATTCCTTCACCACAACCTGTTTTCTGATTAACAGACTCCCTACTCGTGTTCTAAACATGAAGACTCCACTCGAGCTTCTATTTCAGGAGATCCCAGATTATACGTTTCTCAAAGTTTTTGGTTGTGCTTGTTGGCCTCATCTTCGCCCGTACAACAACCGTAAGCTTGAGTTTCGGTCCAAACAGTGCATTTTTCTTGGTTATAGTTCTATGCATAAAGGTTACAAGTGTCTACACGTTCCCACTAATCGAGTCTATATCTCTCGCGATGTCATGTTTGACGAAAACTTGTTCCCTTTTTCCACTATTACACCATCCAATGCCACGCCACCACCACCCACTACTTCTCATGTTTCTCCTGACCAATTTGTGGATGCTGCCTATTGCCCTGTTTTGTTGTCTAACCACGGTGCAGGGACTGGTCGTGCTGCTAGCTTGGAACTCCTGGAGGACGTTGCCTCCCCTACTGTTCCTCACGTCGATCCGGACTGCATGTCCCATGCAACTGGGCCTGCCTCCAGTTCGCTGCCTGCGCCATCGTCACATGCGCCTAGCCTGTCCCACGCTGGCTCGGCCACGCCAGCAGACGCGCACAGCCCGGCCCGCTCTGGCTCCGAGCGGCCCACCTCGCCTTCGCCTCCAACGCCTGGGCCGCCATCTCCTGCGCAGGCGTCCGATAGTGCAGCCTCGCCCAGCCAGACTGCTGGGCCGTCGCCGCAGGTCTCTACCTCGCCTGCATCGCCTGGATCCTCGCCGCCAGCTTCGCCGACGTCTTCATCGCCTGTTGCACCACCGGCCCCGGTTGTTCATCGACCACATTCCCGGAGTCGCAGCGGCATCTTCAAGCCCCTTACCCGGACAGATGGCACAGTTGCTTGGCTTGCTGCGTGTACAGCTCAAGCTGAGTCTGATCCTACGGCAGAACCTCGTCACTATCAGGCTGCTATGGGCATTCCTCATTGGCGTGCCGCAATGGAGCTGGAAATTCAAGCCCTTCGCCAGAATGGCACTTGGCATCTGGTACCTCCTCGTCCTGGTATTAACATCATTGATTCGAAATGGGTCTTTAAGGTGAAGAAGCATGCAGATGGTTCTATTGAGCGCTTCAAAGCGCGCTTGGTTGCTAAAGGCTTCAAGCAGCGGTATGGTCTTGACTATGAGGACACCTTCAGCCCTGTCGTCAAGCCAACCACTATTCGGCTTCTTCTCTCATTGGCGGTTACTCGAGGATGGTCTCTCCGACAACTGGATGTTCAGAATGCTTTCTTGCATGGTGTGTTGGAGGAGGAGGTGTACATGCGACAACCTCCTGGATTTGTTGATCCTTCACAGCCCCAGCATCTCTGTCGACTGGTTAAGGCTCTTTATGGTCTGAAGCAGGCACCCCGTGCATGGCATGCTCGTTTTGGCTCTGCCCTCCGCAATCACGGGTTTGTGCCTTCCACAGCTGACACGTCCCTGTTCCTTCTACAGCGTCCAGAGGTAACTATGTATCTCCTGGTCTATGTTGATGATATCATTTTGGTCAGCTCCTCGGACAGTGCTACTGATCGTCTTGTTCGCGCTCTGGGATCTGATTTTGCTGTTAAGGACTTGGGCAAACTCCACTACTTCCTCGGCTTAGAGGTTACTCACTCTGATGTTGGTCTTGCACTCTCTCAGAGGAAGTATTCCCTGGATCTGTTGGGTCGTGCTGGTATGCTCAAGTGCAAACCCGCCATGACTCCTATGTCTGCCACTGAGCCGATTACTGCTGTTGACGGAGCTCTCTTGTCTGCTGCTGAAGCCTCTGAGTACCGGAGTATTGTTGGAGGTCTCCAGTACCTCACTATTACTCGTCCTGATCTCTCATTTGCAGTAAACCGTGTGTGCCAGTATCTTCATGCCCCACGGGATTCTCACATGTCAGCTGTCAAGCGCATCCTGCGCTACATTCGCCATACTGCAGCCTATGGTCTGCATCTTCGACCAGCTCCTTCCGCTCAGCTTGCTGCATTTTCTGACGCAGATTGGGCTGGCAATCCTGATGATCGGCGATCCACGGGGGGATATGCAGTCTTCTTTGGTCCCAACTTGATCGCCTGGAGTGCCCACAAACAGGCGACAGTGTCCCGCAGTAGCACTGAAGCTGAATATAAGGCTGTGGCCAATGCCACGGCGGAGCTCATTTGGGTACAGTCTTTGCTTAGCGAGTTGGGAGTCTCCCAGGATCAGCCTCCTGTCCTTTGGTGTGATAACATCGGCGCCACATACCTCTCGTCGAATCCGGTATTTCATGCCCGCACGAAACACATCGAAGTTGATTATCACTTTGTCAGGGAACGAGTTGCACAGAAGCTACTTCAAATCAAGTTCATTTCATCCAAGGATCAAATTGCTGACATCTTCACGAAGCCGCTGTCACTACCTCTCTTTGAAGGTTGTAGACGCAATCTTAACTTACTGATTACTTCAGGGTACAGTTAAGATTGAGGGAGGGTGTTAGAGTTTGTATTGTATACGTATACGAGTAGCTTCCGTCTTGTAAAACCTGTACATGTTTGTCACTATATATATACGAGATAGGCCGTACCCTAGAGGTAACGAGCCAGTTCCCAACCCTAATTCATTACATGCACACAGACTACCAAATACCTTCTCACCTTGGCATGTCTCAACCCATGCAAGCCACCAAACACACCACCAAATCCCAGCTCCCCAGCTTGTCTCAAGTGGGAAACACATTCTGAGCACACAAAGGCTACCAAACACACCCTAAATTTATGTCGTATGATCTCTGACCAACGAATCAGATTGCGAAACATTATTTTTGTTTTTTGCCCGATGAGTTACGCCGACCGAATAAACTCAACTCAACGAGCAGCATCGAGAAGATCCTGGGCGGAGGCGGAGCGCCAATACGCCTCGGTCCATCGCCGCCGCGCGACTGCGGTTGATTTGATGGAGGGCGATAGCGCTACCTCCCCCGCCTTCCCGCTCGGCACACGGGGCCCAGGCCGCTTCCGTCGGAACGGCCCCGCCGGTGGTGCCGCAGCCTGTTCTTTGCATGTCGACGTTCCGGCTGCCGGACACGACGACACTGAGGCAGGGCAGAAGCTGGGCGGGGCGGAGCTCCATTGCATGCGGCGCGGAGGGTGGAGCTATCCGGCTGCCGGACACGACGGCACCGAGGCGAGGCAGAAGCTGGGCGGCGCGGAGCTCCATGGCGGCGTGGGGGTGGAGCTAGAGAGAGAAGAGGCGGCTGGCTGCCGGGAGGAAAGAGTAGAGAGCAATGGCGCTCGATGCAGGCAGAAACTGGGCGCCCACGTCCCCGTTGGCGCGTGAGCGCGAGCGCGAGGTGGATTGCGGTGGCGCCAACAAGCAGCAGCAGAACGCGCCGCCGCGCCAACCTACACAGCCCAGGCGTGCGGCGTCCAATCTCTTCTCCCTACGCGTTTGTGACCATGGGAAGCACTTACGATTCTTTCTTCTGTATCTTGTTTTGATATCTGAGCTACAAGTGTGAGTGATTTGCAACTTCTACGTGTTCTCTTGGTCGCTGGATCCACAAGATTCAGAAAAAGTCCCTGAAAATTTTGATGTGGTTCTTTGGTTTAAGTCACAAGTCACCCGTTTGTTTGAATGCCAGAAAATAATGAGCGTCTCTTCCCTGGTTTAACTCATCTACTCAAACGAACTTATCAGTTCAGGTAGGCCGCACAGAAAAGCAGAATCTTACGTGCACCCTAATAGGGTCCTGCATCGTGTAGATAGGAGATCAAACTGCAAATCAGTTGGCAATGACCTCAAGATTGGATATTTCCACGCTGAATAATAATACTAGCCCTGACAGGTGACGAGCAGCCAAGGTTGACTGCCACGGCTAATTCTGCAGCAAAGTCTCAGAGTAGATTTTACAAAATTGGCTCCAACGACAATGTTCTGTATTTTCCTTCTAAATTTGTAGAACCGGTGAAGCCCGACCATTGTGCCGGAGTTATACCCCTTAATTGTAATTTGTGTAGCATGGTGTAGCCACATTCAGACATTCTTTCTCTTCCAAGAGACAATGCACATAAGTAGGTACACAATTTGTGTATCAACAATTTTTTTCTTCATTTTTAGAAGTTCTCTTAACATTGCTATGATTAATTTAGTCAACACGTGAGTGCATTTGAATTGGTGGAGTTGTATATAATTAACTTACGTAAAAAAGTAACTCATTAAAAAGAGGAATAACATATAAAAAATGTATGTTCTATTATATTCTGGAGGCGTGCGTTGCACGTGCAAAGCAACTAGTTGTCATAAAAAAATTCAGTCCAGACCACTTTTTTTTGTTGTAAACTGCAGTATTATACAAAACCGATGTATGCATTGTCCTTGTCCAGGCACTCAAATATTGAAATACCGTGGTTTAGAAAAACTGAGCTTCCAAACAAGACCTAAGAGCATCTCCACCGGGGGCGTCCAAGTGACCCCCCCAAAGGCTCAATGGGGGTCCGGACGGCAAAATCGCCCATCAGCGGCACCCCCAAAGGGTCGCCCCGAACGAAATCGTGTCCGGCACCCCCGAAAGGGCCTCCAAGTTTGGAGGCCTCTCGAGGGTGCCGGACATGGGGCGGACATGGCCCTGACAGGGGTGGCCCACCCGTCATACGCATAGCCCCGCACAGGCGTTATTAATCGCGCCGTGCAGGAGGCCGGTCTGGCCGCGTTAATGGCGCAGTCGTCGGCGCTTTCCAACGCGACGCGACTGGACGTCGGTGCGCCTGCACCCACGCAAGCCATTAACGGCGGCCAGGCGACGTGACGGCTCCCCAGGCAGCCAGGCCACACGGCCGGCCCCACGCGTCGCATTTACGCCGGCTGCACCGCCCATCGCCATGTTAAAAGCCGGCGCCGTGGCCGTGCTTATCCACCCCTTCTTCTCTCTCGCCTTCATCTCCAACTTCTCGCCCTTCTCTCCAACTCCCGCCCTCCTCTCCGCCTCCCGCGATCCATGGCGTACGGCGGGCGCACCATCCTGAGCGTGGACGCCTGGGAGCTGCACCGGTACGGGCTCCTTGCCCCTCCGGACTGCCGCCTGCCCAAGCACTGGGCCATCTCAGCCGGTGGCCTCCCCGTGCCACCGCTGCCCAAGACGGCCGAGCAGATGGGGCGATTTATCGCTCGCCGGCGCAACTGGATGACGCCGGCGGAGCGGCGCCTCCCCGAGAACGACGACGACGAGGCCAACTGGGGCCACTGGATGGAGCGCTTCGAGCGCGAGCGGGAGGCGGTCATCGCCACCAACGATGGCCCCAGATCGCGCGAGACACGCTACAACACCGGCGGCCGCAAAGACTGGTGGAGAGCAACCGGCCACACGGTTGCCTCCGCGATCGAAGCTGCGCGCCGACACGCTGCCACGGGCAGCGCCATCCCCTTCGGCCTCCTCCCGCCGGTGCCGCGCTTCCCTCCACGCCCCGTGCCGCGCCAGGTGGTGAAGGTGGAGCGCCGCTCACCGCCGCGCGGTGGAGGCGGCATTATCATCCGCGAACGCCGCCAGCGTTCGCCACCACGCCCGCGCGGAGGCAATGCCGGTGGAGGTCATCCCGTGGAGGTCATCCCGTATCGCTACGACGTGTCGTCCGAGATGCGGAACGAGCACGATGGCGACTGCCCGGGCTTCCTGGCAGCGCTCTCCGAATCGGTGGTCGACATCGAGCAGGACTCGCCGGGCCTCATGGCGACCCTGGCGATGACAGCCTCCTCCTCCTCCGGCGGTGCCTCCACCACTCGTGCGCCGGGCCACGACGGCGCCCCCTCCAGCCGCGCGCCGCGCCACGACGGAGCATCCACCAGCCGTGGTGCCTCCTCCGCCACGGTGTGGTGAACATCGAGGACGACAGCGACGACGCTAGGGTTTTCAAATTTCGTTCAAATATTTTGTAATTTGCACCGAATATTAATGAAATTTGAAATTCCTTTAAATTCGTTTGAATTCAATAAAAAAATTTGTGCTTTGGGGTGTGTCGCTGTGGGCTGCACCCCCCAATTGACCGGACACATGTCCGGCACCCTCAATAGGGGCTCAATTGGGGGTGCCGGAGACGAATTTGGAGACCCCTGTGGAGATGCTCTAAACGATCTGACCCGGCTCCTCATTATCGAGGCCTTGACTCTCTGGGTCGATAACGTTTCTAGAAGCAAGAGCAAGCTGTCGGGCCGGAACTTATGCGGTGGGGGACGCTTCCTTTGTGTCCGTCTTCCAAGTTCCAAATCCAGTGCATTGTGGGCCCCACAAAGGACTGTAATATCCCCTTGCTTAGTATGATGGCTGAGCGTGAGATCCAAATCTGGGACAAGGAATTACACAGGAATTTGACTTGGGGAAGAAGCAGAAGCAAAGGGGGAGGATAGACGAGCTGTAAAGCTGTTCTTCATTCATTCCATGTCCAACACAGTTCAGATACACGCCGTTATAACACCGGCCACACACACACAACGCACATAGCATGGTCATGGGCCTAGCCCACACCGAACCCACCACACGGCCCACGGCCCGTACTAGCGACACGCTTGATCAGCTATAGCTACTCGCTCTGTTCTTCGTCAGGTAATACCACATGTGTTACGTCACCCGCCGCTGGAGAATTTGCTTGTCCCCAAGCAATTGCGTCAGGAAACTTGGTTCTGCACACATAGAAATCCTCCCAGGTCGCCGACGTCGCGGGTATGCCCGCCCATTTGATCAGTACTTGGGGAACCGCTGCATTGCCCTTCTTCACGAGTCATCGATCAAGGATCTTCTCAGGCCGAGTCTCCGCAATATCGAGCTCTGGAATGTGAGGCAGTTCTACAAATATTGGTGTGAAATCTGGTGTGTAGGTCTTCAACTGTGAGACATGAAACACTGGATGTATCATGCTGTGATCTGGAAGGTCTAGTTTATAAGCCTCCTCTCCAATTTTCTCCACAATGCGTAATGGACCGAAATACTTCAATGCCAGTTTAGGACATGGTCTGTTGACCAATGTTGTTTGCACATATGGTTGTAGTTTCAATAGCACTTGCTCTCCCACTTGAAACTGTTTCTCTGTCCTGCTTCGGTCAGCTTGAACTTTCATGCGGTTCTGAGCAGCAGCCAAGTGGAGTTTAAGTCGAGCTAGCTGATCTTGGCGTGCTTGCAAAAGAGTGGCAGCATCAGTTGTTGGCGTGAGGCTACTATAAGGGATGGATGCCAGATTTGGTTCAGCTCCATATACAGCTTTAAATTGTGAACACCCAATTGCAGAGTGATAGGTGGAATTGTACCAGAGCTCAGCTAGTGGTACCCATTTCTTCCACTGATTTGGGTCTTCGATTTCGTCTTTGTGCAAAGGCGAGTAGCGATATGGGCAAGCGTTTACTGGGGCTGATCCTGGCTTGAGGGGTATAGTGTGATCATAGACTCGAGACGGTGGCAGAGTTTTGGGTTCAGAAAACACCGAATCAAATCCAGTCAGCACCTCTTGTATCGCCTCGGGCAATGAGTTTTCCTGGTCTGGTGTTACTGTCTCCAAGACTGCTAGCGCCCAAACATCATTACCTTTGTTCCACTTGAGCACTTGCTGTATTGGAACTTCTTGTAATGGCATCAAAGGAGTTGGTTTAATTCCTTGGAGGAGTATCTCTTTACCCTTGTGGAAGAATTTCAGAGTTTGTTGCGCCCAGTTACAGGTCATGTCTCCTTGCAGCCGGAGCCAGTCCATGCCGAGGATGGCGTCATAGGCTCCCAAGGGTAATATGCGCATATCGTGACTGAAGGTTTCACCGTGTGTCCACCACTCAAAATCTTTGATCGAGTTGCAATGCATCAGCTCGTTGTTAGCAGCTCGAACTGAAACAGGGTCAATTGTTGTTGTCTCACATTTCACCCTTTCGACAAAAGCAGAATTCAGAAAACTGTGACTGCTTCCTGTGTCAACTAACAACAACATCACTTGATTTTGAACAAGAGCTCTGATCCTCACCGTGTCTCCATGAGCAGCTCCAGATAAAGCATTTAGGGACAGTGAGAGTTGTTGTGCCTCAGCTATGTCTTGCAACTCGAGCATGTTCAGAACCTCGGGTGACAGTTGCACTGCATGATCCTCTACTGATAATGCATGTACAGTTGCTTGAGCTTTGTTGGCACAGACGTGAGTGGGTTCATATTTGTCTCCACATCGATAACAGAGTCCATTAGCACGGCGATACTCTTTCAGTTGCCTTTCTTTCCACAGGTCACTCTGGCCCTCACGACCTGTAGGTTTGACTGCATCCAGCTTAGCATGTACAGCAGTACCAATTTTCTGAACCCACGGTTTGCCCTTTGTAGCAAGATCTTCCTGAACATGCGCCAACAGAATTGCACGATCAACTGTCTCTGGCAATTGAGAAGCAACAGGAACTCTAATATCGTGTTTCAGACCTTTGAGAAAATGGCCCACAAACATTGTCTCATCATAATAAGGATTCTGGCCACACAGCTTAAACATAAGTTCCTGAAATTCTGTGCAATACTCACTAACCGAACCCTGCTGTTTCAAACTAATCAGAGCAGACATGAATTGCCTATGATCATCAACACCGAATTTAGTCTCAATGGCAGTGATAAAATCATTCCAGGTAGCAACCTCATGGCGCAGTTTATAAGCCTGAAACCAGTGGGCAGCATTCCCTTCCAAATGCAAACGAGCAGTAGTGAGCCACATGGATGGTGATACATTGCATACCTTGAAGTAATCCATGCAGTTGTCGCGCCAGAGCCGAGGAAAAGATCCATTAAACTTGGGAAAATTCATCTTATGAGTCACCGGTCTACCGCCTCCAAGGTGTTCGTCCGGAGGTCGTCCCCGTGGACGAGCACCATCTGCACCCAGTGCCGCCACCGTCGTGCCGGGATCCTGAGGACGAGGAGTTGACGAAGATCCGGTCACGAACACGCTTGGTGGTGCCACTCCCCGCCAGCCGGCCGCCGTAGGTGACTCCAACACGCCTTTCCCCGCCGCCCGATTCGCCTCCGCCTCGCCGCCCTCCAGATCCGCCGTCACTGCCGGCTTGGAAGCACCCAGTTTTGCCACCGCCTCCGCCATCATCGTCATTTGCTGCGAGAGGGATTCCTGGCGGCGCTCGATGGCGTCCATGATCCCGGTGTGGTCACCCACGGCGCGTGAGTTGTTGTCGAGCTGGCTCGCCACCTGCCCGTATGCCGTGTCCAACAGGCTCAGTCGCGAATCGAGCGACCCAAGCTGGGTCTGGACCTGCTCGATGCTGGCGCGGATCGCCACCAGCGACTCCTCCGTGCGCTCCGTCGCCTCTCCCATCGCCGTGAGCACGAACGCGGTCTGCGGTGAAGGCTTGGAAGGCGCCGTGGTGATTCCTCGCTGAATCTGAGCAAACCAACTCCCAAAATTATAGAAATCTGGTGGAGATCGAAATCAACCCCCAATCTCTGACCGCTTGCTGGGATTTTACAGCTCTAAGATCTCGCGAATTGGGAATTCCCCACGAACCCTAGCCCCGCGGATCGGAACTGGCTCTGATACCACTGTAATATCCCCTTGCTTAGTATGATGGTTGAGCGTGAGATCCAAATCTGGGACAAGGAATTACACAGGAATTTGACTTGGGGAAGAAGCAGAATCAAAGGGGGAGGATAGACGAGCTGTAAAGCTGTTCTTCATTCATTCCGTGTCCAACACGGTTCGGATACACGCCGTTATAACCCCGGCCACACAGAAACAACGCACACAGCATGGTCATGTGCCTAGCCCACGCCGAACCCACCATGCACACGGCCCACGGCCCGTACTAGCGACACGCTTGATCAGCTACAGCTACTCGCTCTGTTCTTCGTCAAGTAATACCACAGGTGTTACAAGGACTCCTCAGGTCGTCAACGTCAACGTCACGTGTCGTGGCCGAGTATTTCCTTTCCCCACTCGCCACTCTGCTAGGGTTTCGAGTGGATAGGAGATTTGGCTGCTGCGTTGCGGTACCTCGGCGGATGGATTTCCTCCAGTACCTTGGCCTGGACACCTCCGCCATCGTCTTCAGGCTTCTCGACCACCCCGCCGACCTCGCCCGCTCCTCCGCCGTCTCCCGCTCCTGGCGCCGATTCGGTACGCCCAAAGTTTTTTTTTGGATCTGACTGACTGACTCCACACGCCATCTACCTAGATTCAACTCTAGCTTTACTAATCAGCGATCAATTCAATTCGAGGCGGAAGTTTCATAACGGCTGTGAGGACGACGCACCCAAAATTGCTGCTTATTATTAAACCATCTCATCTGCTGCTATGCCCAAATGGTGTTTGTTTCTCTCTTAAGCGACAGCTACCTACAGTGCATACAGTATAAACTAGGCTGGCTAGCCAGTTGGGTCTAATGTAATAATCTAAATTTGTTTGGAAACATGGGAACGATGTACCATGTCTCAAAATTTCGAATCCGAATTTGATCGGCATAACCAGAAATATAAAAAAGACAAATCTAAAAGTGTGCCTAGATGCTATATAGTATGAACTAGGCTGACTAGCCAATTGGGTTACTAATGTATTCGATGAGTGATTGCTGTTTCTAGTGATAGTGAAATAATCTAATGTTTTTAGATAAAAGGTGAAGTATAGGTTGGCAACATCGGAACAATGGTGTAAAGTCCCTCCTTTTTAAATAAGGTGGCGACCCCTGCGTATAGTGCTAGTCCCTGGATCGACTTCCTAGCACACACAGTTTAAGATGAAAATCATAACAAAGCGTCAAAGTCTATTTCACGATGATCCAAAATAAAAAGGTTCGATACAAGGTGCATAGCTCGAAGCTAGCTCAAACCGAAATAAACACACAGCGAAAGCAAAATGATACAGAGAGCTCCATCTTCTTCATACGCCACAGGCAATGCATGTTGGTTGGAGACTCGTGACCCTATTTGTTCCTTACTCGTCGTCGGAGGTGCCTGCACAATTGAATTGTGATGGCAAATGACACATACGTGGAATATAAGTGGCAACCTATCTTCTACATGGATATCTTGCTGAGTGGAGTTATGGCTAGCTTGCGCAAAGCTGATTTTACCTATATTTTGAAAACACAGTTTCTCATTTTTGAAACAATTTGGTACCACTGATAGAAACCAGTGAACCACTTCCCTTGTTCACCCTTCAAAGTTTTATTAAAGAAATTTCGTGATGAGGTAACTCCATCATTTCCTTGTCCAGCTGCTCAAAATGTCCGTGACCGGGGACACGGCTAAGATCTTAGTTTTTGTGACTCTCGAGAGTTTGTGCACTTTCCCCACTAGACCAATCAACCCAAACTTCTAAGCACTCATTTAGTGCGAAGGAAAGAAGAAGATTGAGACGAGATCTTTCAGAAGTAATCCCCCTTCTAACGGACTCGTTCCCAGAATCCTCCTTCTGTCCGTCAGGCCGGTTTCATACAACATAATTAATCTAGCCAGAGCCCAAATTAGCTAGTGGCTGCACTGGAAGCTAATCTAAACATGGAGTGACTTTGAAACCTCTTTGTTCCTGGGTGGCCATCCACAAGTGTACGCCCTCAGGTAAAAACCACCATATACCATGGCCCTAAGTATAGTAAAACTACCTCAGGTGATAACCACCATGAACATGGTCCTGAGGTGCCACTCAACTTTATACCAACCAAGCAATTTATCTATCCACCCAGGTATTTCATTAAACTTAGTAAATTTGTACTACCTCAGGTGATAACCACCACATACCATGGCCCCAAGTATAGTAAAAACTATCTTAGGTGATAACCACCATGAACATGGTCCTGAGAAGCCACTTAACTGGTTGTAAAACTTTCATCAATTGCATAACTAAGCAAGTATACCAGGTTTGTTGGCTGCTAACTACAGGATATGAAGGAGCCTACACACTACATAGGATTTATAGCATAGCATAATATAGTACCCAGAAATAAACCTAACATGCATACTACTTAAAACACTAAATGCATAATAGTAAAATAGTAGGACTTTTATGGGGTGTCACTTGCCTTGGCCAACTGAAGAGTTGGTAGTCACACTCTTCACAATACGCAATGCACTCCGTACAATCTAAAGAAACAAATAATTCACAATCAAACACAATTCAACACATATGCACAAGCAAAGGAAAACATGACATGCATGCATGAATGCAAACCATGCTGCTAAATTGGGTTAAAAAAATTATTAGTTCTCTGGTTGCTAAATGATGTATGATGACGAGAACCTAATTGAATGCAATTATTATTAATAAAGCATTTGTTTGAAGTACCACAAGTTTTTATCTAGCAAATAGATACTTCTGAAATTTATTTGATCAATATAATTGGGTTTTAACCTCTCTGGACAGAAGATGTAATTATTGACATTTAGCAAAAGGATTCACTTTAAAATCATTTTTTAAACTCAAGTTATGAATTAAATGGCTGAAATAACTTTCTGGAATTTGATCAATTTAATCAGATGCAAAATGAAAAACTAATGATGCAAACAAAATCTACAAGACCAGAGCTTTCCAACGATATAAAGTTTTGTTAATTTTGGACTTGTGGTTTAAAAGTTATGGATTTTTGAAGTTTATTATGTTTTCTATCTATTTAACAAAATTACAGACGGATTTAATAAAATATCAGCCGTGGCGCAATCTGATTGGCCCGTACCGTTCACGTAAGTGATTAAACCCGGACCGCCAGATCTAGATCTAACGGCCGAGATCAAGCTGACCAAAAAGGAGCGGCGCCGGTGTGCCGGAGTAACTCCGGTGGCGGTGGCGCCATGGCCGGCGTGCACGTGCTCGAGGAAAAGAGGGGGGAGGGGCTATAGAGTGCATACCTAGCGACAGAGGACGACGAGGCGAGGTCGTTGGTGTGGTCAACAGTGGCGGGGGTGCTCTCCTGCACCGGAAATTGCTCGCCGGAGATGGAGATGCGGCGGCGAGATTCGGGTGGTGACGATGCGATCGTTCTGGAGCGCGATGGAGACGAGAAACGTGTCAAATAGATTCGCATTGACGAGGGAAACGCGATGATACAGAGGAGAGGCTGAGGGAGAGTTTCGGCTCACCGGGAGCGGCGGTGAACGACGGCGGCCGTGGCGGTCTCGAGCTCCGAAATCCGGCAGCCTGGCGGCGTGAGTGGAGCGTGTGTGCTGGGAAAAGAGAGAGGGGTCCGAGGGGATTTAAGGGGGGGTTTGGGGCCGTTGCGGGGCTCGGGTGAGTGCGGAGAGTGCGCGCGTGCGACGGGGTCGTGCGCGTCGTGGGCCGCGACGGTTGGAGAAGATGGATCTGACGGGTGGGGTCCGCCAGTCAGAGAGAGAGGGGGAGGCGCTTGGGGCTGGGCTGGGCTGCTGCTGGGTTAGTTCGGCCCAGTGGCAGTCCACTCTTTTTTTTTCTTTTTCTTTTCTTGTTATTTGGACTCAATTTTCAATTCAGCCTTGATTCAAATATTTTCAGATAAATATACAAAAATAAGTTTTGGAAAACTTATCCAAAATGGAATTCTTTGATCCTACTTTAGAAGTCAATAATAATTTATAAAAATCAAAATATTCTACAGGGCAAATAGGGCCTTTTTATGGAGATTTATATTTAGGGTTAATAATTGGAAGATTAAAATCCGGAATTTTGTGATTTATATGCAATGATGACATGATGATGATGAATGCATGCATGGTTTTAAACTTTTCAAAATTTCCAAATTTTCGGGATCAGTACAGCTACTCGCTCTGTTCTTCGTCAGGTAATACCACAGGTGTTACAAGGACTCCTCAGGTCGTCAACGTCAACGTCACGCGTCGTGGCCGAGTATTTCCTTTCCCCACTCGCCACTCTGCTAGGGTTTCGAGTGGATAGGAGATTTGGTTGCTGCGTTGCGGTACCTCGGCGGATGGATTTCCTCCAGTACCTCGGCCCGGACACCTCCGCCATCGTCTTCAGGCTTCTCGACCACCCCGCCGACCTCGCCCGCTCCTCCGCCGTCTCCCGCTCCTGGCGCCGATTCGGTACGCCCAAAGTTTTTTTTGGATCTGACTCCACACGCCATCTACCTAGATTCAACTCTAGCTTTACTAATCAGCGATCAATTCAATTCGAGGCGGAAGTTTCATAACTGCTGTTAGGACGACGCACCCAAATTTGCTGCTTATTATTAAACCATCTCATCTCATCTGCTGCTATGCCCAAATGGTGTTTGTTTCTCTCTTAAGCGACAGCTACCTACAGTGGCATACAGTATAAACTAGGCTGGCTAGCCAGTTGGGTCTGATGTAATAATCTAAATTTGTTTGGAAACATGGGAACGATGTACCATGTCTCAAAATTTCGAATCCAAATTTGATCGGCATACCCAGAAATAAAAGAAAGACAAATCTAAAAGTGTGCCTAGATGCTATATAGTATGAGCTAGGCTGACTAGCCAATTGGGTCTACTAATGTATTCGATGAGTGATTGCTGTTTCTAGTGATAGTGAAATAATCTAATGTTTTTAGATAAAAGGTGAAGTATAGGTTGGCAGCCTCTCCAGCCCTCCACGTCGCCGGCGATCCACGGCCGTCCGATCCCCGCGACGGACGGCCGGGATTCACCCACGTCGCCCCCAAACCCGCGCTCCACTGTTCATAGCGAATTTTGGCCAATCAGAGCACGCCACGTCAGCCGGTCGCCGGCCGGTCGCGCGGCGGTCAGCCGGTCGCCCACCCGGTCTCCCGTTTTTTTTTGCAAAAAAGCCCGCCCGCTTTCCAATATTCGCATGGATTCGACGGGTTCCACTGCGGGAGGGTCTTTCTGTAATTCTTCTAAAAGCCAGGGGCTTCTTTGCAAAACGACCACCGAGCTCCCCTCTCGCTCGCGCGACGCCGCGGTCGCCGCCGCCGGCCGCCGCGCCACGCCGCTGCTCCGGCCATCCCCGTCCAAATCGAAGGATACGGGGAGGTGCGCCGCGCCGCTCTCCACCACCTCGCCAAGCGCGCCGTGCCGGGAGGCCGCCGCTGCGCCGGAATCGACGCGCCGCGGTCGCCGTCGTCCGCCGCGTCCGCGCGCCGTCCTGGCCGCTCCGGCGACCATTCGCGGGCGGCGCCGCCACCTCCAGGTGCGCCGCGACGGGCCGCGTCCGACGCGCCCACGCGCGCGTGCCGGAGCGCACCGGCGCGCCGCCGGCGAGCCCACCGCCGCCGCGGGCGAGTGGAGCTAGGGTTCCCCACTGTGACGTCAGCACGATGTCACAGTGGGCCCACCCTGTCAGTTTTTTTTTTTTAACCCAAATTTGATTAAAATTTGATAAATCATAACTTATTCATTTAAAATCAGAAAAATAAGAATAATATACCAAAATTTTCATAAAAATGCAACATTTCTTTTAATGCCATAATCATACCCTTCCTTTTTTTTATAATTCAAATAATTCAAAAAAAAAATCAAAAACATCTTCAAATCAATTCAAAGCAATATCTAAAAAAAAAAAGCATTTCAAGCACTTTTGGAAATTTCAAAAATTATTTCCAATCTTAGAAAATTCAAATAATACATAAGTCCCCCTTAATAGATTTCGAAAAAAGAGAATTGTTAGAAACTTTAAACTTATTGATTATAATAATGCAAAACATACATACAAATTATAATAATTCATAAACAAACAAAACAAATTATTTTTGGTAAGTTCTAACATAAAATTCAATAATTCACAAAATCAAATTCTTCAAATTTATGAAACACACAATGCACCCTATATGTAAAAAAAATCACAACAAAATTATTTCCCACAAAAAAAATTCTTTCCAAAATATTCATTTCCTACCTACATTCCAACATGAATTTCAAAAACTCAACAATAACTAAGAACTTTAATTTAATAATTAGAACTATGCAAACCTTGCATAAAACTAAAATGCAACCAAAAAAAAACCCCGAATAATTCTTCCTCCAAAAAAAAAATAACCACAGGTTCCAATTAGTTTCAAAATAGATTCCAAACAATATTTGTTCAATTTTTAAACAACAAATATCCCCCCTCCCCCCCAATAAAATGTTACGCATTTTCTATAAGTTCAAAACAATTTGGACACACGATTTGTTACAAATATTTATAGGAAATAAAAATTCAAATTCCCTTAATTATAGAATACATTTTAAAAATTCTCACAATAATACATCCCTTTGATTACGATGGCAAAAAAAAAACAACAGCGTGGAACTATATTTTATGGGAGAAACAATCACAATTTTAAAATACTTTATACAAACAATACATAAACAATTATACATAAAATATTGAAATTAACAAATAGCAATTACAAAAAATACTGATATTCAAATAAAAATAAATAATACACATACCATACATATCTTCCAACATGCAATTCAAAATAACAACTATACAAAAAAAATAGGAATCAAACAAAAAAACGAAATCTTCAAATCTACATCCCAAAATAATGCAAACAATATGACAAAATTTCCTAGCTTTAACAAATTCTCAAACTTACCACACAAAAGTTATACTATACGTCCTCTAATTATGAAACTCAAACAAATATTCCAGCAAAATACAAACATATATAACCATTTCGATTTTCTAAACATTTGACGGTCCCGTATATCATATAAAGGCACTCAAAAAAAATACTACCTATTTCACAGTGTTCCCCTTTAAAAAAAAACACATTCGAAATAAATGTTCAAAGAAATGCAACACATTTGAACATTCCGAATTGCTAGAAAATTTAAAGCACTCTAAAATATAACTGATAAAATGCATTAACCCTAACTATGTAGTCAAAACAAATGGTTATGATATACTTCAAATATATCCAGACATCCCAATTTTCTAAATATCTGAAAATAATCAATATGACAAATTGCTTCTTCTACGATAAAATATATCATATTTCTCACCAAAAAAATAAAATACATGCAGCACATTTCTAAAACTCAATTACGTAAAAAAAAAGAAAACTCTAAAATATAAATACTTCACGTATTATCTCACACAGCCTTCAAAAAAAAACTAACACATTTGAAGTAGACGTTAAAAAAATGCAACACATTCAAACATTTTAAATTCCTAGAAAATTAAAAACACTCTAAAATATATCTAAAAAATTACATTCACTCTAATTATGACCTTCACACAAATTTTATGTTATATTTCAAAAGTATGCAATCATCCTAATTTTAAAAATACATAAAAATACTCGATATAACAAATTGCTCTTTCTACGATTAAATATTAGTATCACAATTCTCACAAAGAAAAAAAAACAAACATGCGAATTGTAAAATTGTTACAGAATTAAAAACATTCTAAAATATATCTTACAAATTGCATTTACCTTCATTATGAAGTTAAACCAAGAGCAACACATTTAAGCATTCAAAATTGTTAAAAAAAGCAACACATTTAAGCAACCAGGTCTATAGAGTTACCTTATAAATTTATTTAAAATGCAAACATATGTGACAAATTTGCCAAGTATTTCAAAATACTGCACACGACAAATTCCGACAGAAATTAAGAAGAAAAAAAAAACATATCACAGCTTTCCGATCCAAATTTCAAAATTAATCCCTCCAAAAAAATAAAATTCTTTCGAGTCCACGGGCGCGGCGGAGCCCGCGCTTAGTCCCCTAGTACCCTATATGCCTAGTGCTTCCTGTATGCCCCTGTACAAGCTTCAAAGTGTCTGAACTGAATCAAATCTTTTATTCAGTTATAGCAAATCAGTTCAGCAAGATCCAGTGCCTGCGAGCTTATCCAGAGGTTGCCAACTTCACAGATACTGAGGTAAGCAGTTCCGGTAATGGTGTATGCCGAAATGTCGGTGCTCATGGTGAGTTCGAGAAACTCGAGAGGGATGACAGGGTTTATATGCAACTTAGCCATGGTCTTCTCTCACCGTACAACAACAAGGATTGCATCCTCCACTGCATAGGCGCATCCAGCACGGACCGTTACCCTGAAGAGGCCATGGAAAACACGCTTGAACCAGTTGATCGTGTGGGGTGGACACCGTCTTATTGGTCCAGCAGGGGGCATAGAGATCCTGCTGTGGCAGAATGCCTGGTGTATAGACTGCAGAAAGATCTATGTCTCGTTGATGAAATCAAGATGCAGCCATTCAAAGGTTTGTCGTAATACTGCAGCCTTCTTTTCTGTATGAAAAAAGTTGCCTGATATGTTATACTAATGCTCTTCATCGTGCAGCATTTTTCCGAGATGATGAGCCGATATATTCAGCAAAGCGCATCCGGTTCCAGATGGGCTATCCAAAGTCACCTCTATGGTCTGAAACATGTATATATGGTGAAAATGAAGCGGAGCTCATCGCTGGTAGCAACTATATTTGGACATACACATCTCCAGAATTTCCAATGTCGCAGGTCAGTTGAGCAAATCTTCCCAGTTGTATTCCTTTTCACAATCGTGGTTTAGATGATTCAAACTGACAAGATGTGTGATATTTCAGGAAAATGTGTTGCAATCTTTTAAGCTACCACACCCAGTTCTGTGTATTGGTGCAGTGGCGAAGATTGAGCTTCTTGGTGGGGTGGTGAAGGACGATTTTGATGGTCTGTACTACATATGGTGAGCTTTTCAACTCTTGTGCAAACACTGCACCGTTTTGATGTGACCATCCATTGAATTGATATATTGGCGATGTACCTTTTCCCAGTGTGTCTCATGTCCAAATAGTGGGGATGCCAATGTCAGGAGAACTTGGGATTGCTCCTCGCCCAAATGGTCTAGTCCTCGGTTACTATCCTCGCAAATCACTACCGGAAAATCGAGTTTTGCCGTGAGGTGGAGTCTCTGCCGTGAGCCTGAAAAGCTCGGAACACGGCAAAGAATTCTTTGCCGTGCAGACTGCACATGGACCACGGCACAGAAACAAGGCACGGAATGTAATCACGACGGCGCACGGCAAAGAGAACGTCACGGCAAAATGGACAATAAACGCACGGTAAAGGAAAACCGCACGGCAAAGAAATCTTTGCCGTGATCCTCCATAGAAAATCACGGCAAATATATTGACCAGGATTCCAAATTTTGCCGCCGTCGCCAATATTTCGCGGGGAATATGTATGTACTGGCGGGAAATTTCTTTGCCGTGCATGTGGAGCAAAACGCACGGCAGAGAGTTGCCAAATTTTCCCGCGCTCTAAATAAATTGGCGGTAAATACTTTGCCGTGCGTCTCTGGGCAGAACACACGGCAAATCACCTCTTTGCCGTGTGTCTAGGCTATCTGAACACGGCAAACCATCAACTTTTTTTCCATACCATTGCAATTTTCCCTTATTTGCTTTTTTTCCCCTTTTTTGGGTAAAATGGCCCCAACCTTGGTAGATTCTTCACAAAAAAACCTCATATTTTTGGACATAAAATGAGAGCTAATATTTTTAAATTTTTACTTGATACAAATTTGAAACAATTATTCACTACCGGAAAATCGATATTTGCTAGCCCTGAAACAATTTTTACTTGATACAAAGTAAACCTCCAGCTATCTAATGACAGTTTGCTAGCCCTGAAACACATGTCTATAAGAACCATGTTGAGCAAAGAATCAGCTAACCAGCTGGCCATGCTTCTGTCGCTTTCTCTTCCTGCCCCTGCTGTGGTGAAGTCAAAGCCATACTGGACAATCTCACAGGTGTTGCAAAGTGCGTTGCCAGCAGAATTGACTTGTGAAGGGGACAGATTCCTAGTCAAGGACAGTACAGTCGTAAAACTTGATCTTGCCAAAGAATCCGTTCAGGCCTCATTCTCGGATCTAGTGTCTTCCGTTCTTGGTGTGAAGGGTCCTCGAGACGCGCTCCAATTCTTGAATGCACTGCAGCCCCGGAGCGTCGGAACCCCACCCAAACCTAGGTTGTGCCATACCATATGTATACAAGTGTGTTGGGTGTTGTAAATGTGCAATATCCTACTCCTAGGTGTGACCGGCTTCACCGACTTCACTTTCTCTCTAGTGAGTTTCTGCACTTAGAGGTGAAAACTCCCCTTTCGGGCGAACCGGATGGAATCTTGTGTTGATTTGGGGTAGACTTTGGTTTCTCATGTTCCTATGGCCTAACCTAACACAACCAAGCAAAAAAGTCCACTGGCCTACCCCCTTTCGACGCACGTCTATGGGGGTAGACGGAAACGTTAGGGTTTTTCCAGCGGATTCAGGGTTTCGCCGAAGCGGTGCCCCGGAGCGTCGGAACCCCACCCAAACCTAGGTTGTGCCATACCATATGTATACAAGTGTGTTGGGTGTTGTAAATGTGCAATATCCTACTCCTAGGTGTGACCGGCTTCACCGACTTCACTTTCTCTCTAGTGAGTTTCTGCACTTAGAGGTGAAAACTCCCCTTTCGGGCGAACCGGATGGAATCTTGTGTTGATTTGGGGTAGACTTTGGTTTCTCATGTTCCTATGGCCTAACCTAACACAACCAAGCAAAAAAGTCCACTGGCCTACCCCTTTCGACGCACGTCTATGGGGGTAGACGGAAACGTTAGGGTTTTTCCAGCGGATTCAGGGTTTCGCCGAAGCGGGGCCCCGGAGCGTCGGAACCCCACCCAAACCTAGGTTGTGCCATACCATATGTATACAAGTGTGTTGGGTGTTGTAAATGTGCAATATCCTACTCCTAGGTGTGACCGGCTTCACCGACTTCACTTTCTCTCTAGTGAGTTTCGGCACTTAGAGGTGAAAAACTCCCCTTTCGGGCGAACCGGATGGAATCTTGTGTTGATTTGGGGTAGACTTTGGTTTCTCATGTTCCTATGGCCTAACCTAACACAACCAAGCAAAAAAGTCCACTGGCCTACCCCTTTCGACGCACGTCTATGGGGGTACACGAAAACGTTAGGGTTTTTCCAGCGGATTCAGGGTTTCGCCGAAGCGGGGCCCCGGAGCGTCGGAACCCCACCCAAACCTAGGTTGTGCCATACCATTTTATGTATTTATTTCTACCTATAAATTAAATTTAACATTTTTAATATGTTTTTATTCATTTTTATGTATATAGCTACACCGAATAGCGGTCTCCCACCCACATAAAATGATGACGCGAATCTTGTCTAGGGGCTAACCTTACACAAGCAACCAAAAAAATTCACTTTGCTACTCCCTTTCGACTACTTATCATAAAACAATATATAGATAAATAATGTATTAACTAATACTAATAAACAGTCCATAAAAATAGTAAACAAGAAAAAGAATTAAAAGAAAAAACCCAGGAAAAAAAAAGCACACGGCAAAGATTCTTTGCCGTGCTCCACGATTAAATGCACACGGCAAAGATTCTTTGCCGTGTTCCACGAGTAAATGCGCACGGCAAAGAATCCACCTGAAAATAACTCTGTCGGGCCGCTTCTCTCACCCACTCACTCACTCACGCACGCGTCCACCACATCCACAACATCCAGCGCCGTCCCGCCGCCGCCGCCGCAGCCCTCCACGCCGGCCACCACCTCCCCTGCCGCCACCACCTCCCCGGCCTCCACCTCCTCCGCCCTCCACGCCGGCCACGGACCCCTGCCTCCTCCGTCGCCCCTTCTCCACCACATCCACCACATCCACCATCGTCCCACCGCAGCCGGCCCGCCGACGCCGCCGCAGCCCTCCACGCCGGCCTCCACCTTCCCTGCCGCCACCACCTCCCTGGCCTCCACCTCCTCCGCCCTCCACGTCGGCCGCGGACCCCTGCCTCCTCCGGCGCCCCTTCTCCAAGCCCGCCGGCCGGGAACGAGCAGGATGAGCTCGCCGGCCGGTCCAGGGTGAGCGCTGGCCACATCCCGCCGCCGGCAGCCCTCCGCCATCGATCCCGGCCGCCAGCAGCTCTCCACCGTCGATCCCGGCCGCCGGCGCCGCCCCTCTGTGCCTCCCCTTCCCGAGCCATCGTCTTCTCCCGGCGCAGCTTGGCGTCCTCCCCTGCGCTCACCTCGTCGACCACGACTACCGCCTCTCCCCTGCAGGTCTAGCCATGGCAACAAGTAGTGTTAATTTTGGTGTTAATTTTGGTACAAATTTTAGTGTTAATTTTGGTACAAATTTTAGTGTTAATTTTCTAGTTGGTAGATGTAATGTGTGTCATGGCAGCAAGTAGTGGATTGGTGTATGCAAATATGGTTTACAAATATGGTGCTTTACAAATATGCAAGTAGTGTCATGGCAGCAACTAATTGTTCTATGTGTGGTTTACAAATATGGTGTATGTCTAGCTGCCGGAATTGTTCTAACTTTTTCATAAGAGTTTTGGTGTAAATTCGGAAAGTCGTAAAGTCGTAAAGTCGTAAACTCGTAAACTCGTAAAGTCGTAAAGTCGGAAAGTCGTAAAGTCGGAAAGTCGTAAAGTCGTAAAGTCGTAAAGTCGTAAAGTCGTATAGGTCGGAACTAGTATCGTAAACTCGTAAACTCGTATAGGTCGGAACTAGTATCGTAAAATCGTAAACTAGTATCTTATAGGTCTGCTTGGTTTCTTATTTATACTCCGTCTCTTATTTAGGAGCTGATATTTATGTTGTACATCTGTTCTTATATATATGTTCTTTTTGTGGTTTTCAGATGTCGTAGTTTACGGGGCTTCTTCTCCAGCTGAGGAGGGCCGCCTCGGTGCCCCTGTTCCGTCCCCGACCTTCTGCGGTGATCGACCACGCTTCTAGGGTATACATCTTTCGCCTCTCTTGCTGCATAGGTTTATTTTGGTCTAGATCACCAAGTCAGTCGAGTCACGTAACCCGAGTCAGATCCCATCCGGAAGGGTTACAAATTTATAAATATGCAGGATTGTCCATCTATTTACCTTAATTTTGGATCATGTATACTGATGAAACCTATTTTTTTGTCAATGCAGGAAACATGGGGGGAAACAGATTGAAGAAGGCCTTGTCAAAAAGGGTGGGCAGCGTGAAGGCACTCATTGGGGGATCGAGTTCGGCACCTCCACCTCCTCCCTCACCTCCAGCCTCACCTCCACGTGCGAGGGGTGGACGACGTGTGGGAAGGAGGCCTAGCAAGACTCTGCCTCCTCTCCCTGCCGAGCAGCCCGACGAGGACGACCGGAGTACGACCCGGAGCAGCCCGACGAGGATCACCCGGAGGTGCAGTCGGACTCTGAGAGCGTGTCGCTGCCGGATTCTGAGGAGCTGCTGGCGGAGGCTTCTGAGGAGGACGAGGAGGATGGCAGCGAGGAGGAGGACGAGGGGCGCGAGGAGGAGGAGGGACCTGGGGAGGACGGGTTTCAGCTTGACCCGACCTGCAGTGGGACCCACCGGAGGAGTGGGTTGAGACTGAGGAGGATATCCCTGAGCCACGGACCAGGCCGGTGTATCAGCGGGGGGCGGCGGGACTCCCCGATCCCCGATATTACGCCTACAAGAACACTCTTCTCGTGCCTGTTGGAAAAAGGTACTTATTATTGTTTTTGTTCAATTTTAGCTTCTCATTGTGTTTTGACCCGCTAACTATACTAATTTTGGTTTTCTCATTGTGTAGGACATTTGTGTACCAGCCTCCTAAAGTGAAGGAACAGCGTACCTACGCGAGCATCCTTGGATGTTGTCTCCGGAAGTTCTTCCCAGGGATTGTCACCGAACCAGAGGGTCGCAGGAGTGTAGCTTGGACTTTCAGGCACTACTGTTACGCGGAGGATCCCGATGGCGTGTACCTCAACATGGCGCTTAAGACACTCAGCTATTTCTGGGTAAGTTTGTTTGACTTCTCATCATTCTATAAATCCGAGATTGCACTAATGGCTTTGACCCTATTTTACCTATGTGTGCATGCTTGTAGAACTTCTTCACCTGTCGGGAGGAGGACAAGGCCAAGTGCGAGGACATCCTTTTGACGATGGCCTCTAAGATGGTGACGGACATGCACTACGAGGCTCGCGTGAACTCGGTCCGCACTTGGTACGCCGAAAAGAACATTGCGCTGGAAAAGAAGCGTGCTCGGGACATCTTGATGCAGCCATGGCAGTACCTGCAGGTAGCGTCATTTCTATATTATCGATTTTGTAGACCGCCGTGTAATATCATTAATATGTGTGTTCTGTGCATGTAGGTGCCTCCTCCGTACGTCGGTAACAACAAGGACTGCCACCTCGCGATGGTAGCGTGGTGGACTAGCCCGGAGTATCTCAAGCTACACGCGGAGGGAAAGGCAAAGCGGGCGGAGAACAAGGGTGGAACACACCGCCAAGGCAACCTCAGCCTCTCCCAATGCATACAAAATGAGGTGAGCAAATGCATTCTTTAATCCACCTATGTTCGTGCTCTCTTTTGCAATATCGTCTCCTTTTCACCTATGTTCGTGCCATCTTTGCAGAAATTGAAGACCGGCGTAGACCCCTCGCCCTTCGCCGTTTGTGAAAAGATGCGTACCAGGGATACGCCGGATCCTGAGACAGGGTCGATGTGGATCAGCCAGACCGCCGAGCTCCGGAGCAAGGGGTACAGGGAGAAGTTCAAGGAGCGCAACGGTGAGGAAGCTGACCCTCTCACCAGTCCACTTGACGTCGAGGCTGTCGTGCTTGCGGGGCAAGGCGCGGCGAATGGCCGCTTGTGGATAGGTGACGGCTCCATCGACCCTCGCACCGTCCCGTCTCTACGCCAGGTCCGCCGTGGGAGGGCGTCCGGTGCGCCTGCCGTGGAGACCCGCCCACGAGTTTCGAGTCTAGCTGTCGACGAGCTCCGGCAAAAGCAGGTGCTCTATGAGCAGCAGCTGGAGCAGCAGCAGGAGCAGATCCGGCGGCAGGACGAGCAGATGCGGCAGCAGCAGGAGCAGCATCAGGAGTATTGCAGGCAGCAGCAGGAGCATCAGAGGCAGATGATGGAGTGGATGTATGGCACGATGCAGCGCCTTGCTCCTGGGGACGGGACTGTTGCCATGGGAATGTTCCCTCCACCGCCTCCACCGATGTTCCCATGGGTATGTTCTCAAACTTGTCATTCTATCCATCTTATTGTTATAACTAAATTACTTGTGTAATGCGAGACTTTTTTCATGTTCTAGGAGAATCCAGGATCGGCGGGTGGATCTCACTCGATGGCGCCGCCGCTTGGTGGCCAGGACAATCCGGAGGGGCAGCCCCGTATCTCCAACCCTAGCGTTGTCCGGAGGCTCCCGTGGGTATGCTCGCATGACTCATAATTTAGCTTGCCATGCCATTGCCACTTTAGTTGAACTTGTCAAAATTTAGTTAGTTGAACTTGTCAAATTTTACCCATTAGTCGAACTCATCATTTTTTTGCAAACATGTAGGACGATCCTACTCCGCCGCCGGAAGGCCAGTAGAGGTTAGTTACCATTTCAACTTGCTACCACTCTCGTTCGAAAACTTACTTCATGTCTCACTTAGATCGACATAGCCAATCAAACTTGTCATTTCCACTTAGTTAGTTGAACTATGCTTATGCCATTGACACTTAGGTATTTTAGTTGTCAAACTTGCCATTTCCACTTAGTTAGTTGAACTATGCTTATGCCATTGACACTTAGGTATTTTAGTTGTCAAACTTGCCATTTCCACCTTGTTAGTTTAATGATGCACATGACATTGACACTTAGCTATTTTAGTTGTCAAACTTGTCATTTCCACTTAGTTAGTTTAACTATGCCCATGACATTGACACTTAGATATTTTAGTTGTCAAATTAGCCATTTCCACTTTGTTAGTTTAATGATGCACATGACATTGACACTTAGCTATTTTAGTTGTCAAACTCATGATTTTTGTATGAACTTGTAGGAGGATCAACAATGACATCCATCTTCGCCATCCGTCTATCATCGTGGAGTTCATGTGGATGCTATGTTCATATTGTGCCTATGTGGTGTTTGAGATTATGTCTATGCTATGTAGCATGCTTGAACTATGTTGTGGAGGAATTTGATCTTATTTAGTTGGAGTTAGAACTATGTTGATCTTATGGAGGAGTTTGATCTTATTTGTTTCTCGTCGATCTTATGTGTTGAACTATGTCTATATTATGTGGAGTTTACTCATATTTGTGTGACAATTGCTATCTGTGATTATTTTGTGTAAAATGCAGGAATTTAAAAAAAACAGAACAAAATGGTGCCATATGGTCACTTTGCCGTGCACAGCCACACGGCAAAACATGCACGTGGCACTCACCTGTGAAATCTGGCAACCTGTTGATGACCATAATGTAAATTTGCCGTGTATATTTGATATAGGCGCACGGCAAAGAGGCGAGGGAAACGTGCTGGGCAACGGCCTTTTGCCGTGATGGTTTGGCAAGAGTACACGGTAAAGGCAGAAAGTTTGCCGCGCTTGGTTGGGGCGGGCACACGGCAAAGGCAGAACGTTTGCCGTGCTTGTTTGGGAAGGGCGCACGGCAAAGGCAGAACGTTTGCCGTGCTTGCTGCGCAGGAGCACACGGCAAAGATTCAAATGTTTGCCGTGTCGTTCTGAAGAAGCGCACGGCAAACAGGGTGTAGATGGTTGACCAGCTCTGACCTATTCTGACAGTATTATGCCGTGCAGCTCTGTCAAGGCGCACGGCAAAGTGTTTGCCGTGCTGTTTGTAAAAAAGCACACGGCAAAGTGTCTTTACCGACACGTATTAGGCCGTGTGGGCTTTGCCGTGCAGTGAGGCACGGCAAAGACTTTGCCGTGTTCCGAGCTGTCTTTGCCGTGTCCTGTGCCCGCACGGGAAAACTCTGGATTCCGGTAGTGAATGCCGTGTTCTTCACAGGGGATGATGGTCGCAGCAAGTGCCCAGCTTTGAGTCTAGGATCTAGCACTCTGCTACGGACAAAGACGATAAATCAGTGGACTTCCCATAGACGAGAAGCCTATGGCATTGAGCTCAGGTGCTTTTTGATTTTGAACAAAAGAAACGTACTTCATCTAAGACTGTCATTTGTTATTTTGAGAGAATTTGGTTGTGTAACGTATATTAGTACAAAAGAAATGCATCGTGCTTGTAATCGAATCGTTGCCATTTATGAATAAATGGATCTGAACATCTTCAATCTATTTGGAAGAATGAATGAATCTAGACATCTTCAATTTACTAGCAATGCAGTCTTGCAATGTATATTGCAGAACTAACATATTTTGGAAACAAGATCTAACATTAAATTGTGGCCATAAAATTTTCTTCTCACAGACCAGGCCACTTCATGGAAGAGAACTCCGAGATGTATGGTTAAACCATGAGCCGAAATTATAATGTCCAAGTCACGGGTGACTGAGATTTTCTGAATCTCAATCATCTGAAAAAGGTGCAACGGCAGTTTATTGAGAAACGCAACTCGTTCTAGTTGCATTTTCCTGCCCACCAGTTGCACTTTGTTACCTGAGCTACACTTTTTTGAAAAAGTGCAACAGGAAGGATTTGCACGTTTCCTGAATTGTGGTTGCATACTTAATATAGTCACCTGAGATTAATTAGTACAAATTGACATAGATTTAATTATACCACAAATGTGCAGTTACATTCTAATTTAAAGAATCCAACTTCCAGCATTAGTCATTTACAGGAGAATCATCGACAAGCATGAACAATTTCATTTGCTACGCATATGAAAGTACATCAAGTAATCTCGTTGCGGTTTTTGGATGACATATAGGATTTTCAACCCACTCGCCGGAGATGCGGCCTGTATGTTATTCCTTTCTTTTTTCAGATAGTTTAAGTGTCTTGAGGGATAATGAGACGGTGAAACATTCTGAAGTTAAAATAAGGTCATCTCTATCCTATTCCCACTTCTGCCGTGCGCCTAGCGCCGACGGACAACGTGTGGAGTTATCTTTCCCGTGGATCTCCAGAGATCTGGTCGGCGTTCGTGTTTGTTGGTGTGGTTGCATGTATGTCTCTTCCGATCACAATTATCGTCATTAGCGATGGTCGTTGCTCTAGTGTGATAGTCCTTTGAGTACTTAGCACGACAATTTCTCGTTTGTCTACTATAACAAGCTTTGCTACGGAATGTTTTGGCTGACTCTAGTGAGGGAGGGGCGAGTATGGCGGCGTTCTTTTGGCTCGCTCCAGTGTCTGTAGTCGTCGATAGGTGGTCTAGGGATCTCTTTGTGACTTTCAAGATTCATTGTACTATTGTTGATGATTATTAATAGGTTGGTGAACTTTTCGCAAAAAAAGGCCACTTCACCACGATCGGAGTTGAGCACATAATGAGGTGGCCATGGCTGTTTGTCATTCGTCAAGAGGATGAAGGATCGACGAGCGGGGGAGGAAAAAAAACAAGGGCACAAAACATTTGGTACGCGGGAAGAAATGCTACAGTAGTACAACAAAAATCTACGTGGGAAGAAATGCTACAATAATACAAAGTATTTGTTACCCGGAAGAAATACTACTACAATAGTACAGAATATTGGATACTGAATATTTGATACTGGGACATTTTCCCCAGATCCACCGGGACGTCCATCACTCTCCTTATTTGAATTTCAAATATGCGGCTACCAGAATTTAACCTAGAGCATCTCTAGCTGATCCACTAAAATCCCTCGGTCGGAAGATTTCGGCTGATATGCGATTTTAGCCTCTTTTTTTACGGCCCAAACAAGCACCGCATATCGGCCCGGTCCAAAAAAACTATCGGGGACACCGGAAATGCCCCCGTTCCGGCACTATATGGACGGTACCTAGGGTATTTAGGGTTAGCCCCCAATTCCTCCGCCACGATTTGGACACTGTCACCCCGAAACCGCTTTGGTCCGGCGAGCAATTACGCCGTGAATTCGTTGAGAGTATGGCTGGATCTTCCATGTGCGGCCCCGGTAGGAGCGGTAGAGGCTGTGGTGGCCTCGGTATGAGCGGCGTAGGCCTCGGCAAGAGCGACGACGAGGAGGAGCGCCGCCGCATGCACGACGTGGAGGCGGGAGGGGTGGGGGCTCCCATGCTGCACCGCCTGCCCGCTCGCACGAAGCGGAGGCGGGAGTCTCTCCCATTTAAACTGTGTCCGTGATCTCTACAACTGCAATGAATTTTTAGCGCGAGCTATTTTTTCAAATCATTCAGTTCTGGATTGCGTATCGGTTTCGTGTGTCGATTTTGCAAACCGAATAACTCGTTTCGAGAAACCCGAAAGGAGCTACTAGAGATGAGGAAGCCGAAACTCGTTTCGAATAACTCGTGTCGATTTTCAAATCATTCAGTTCTGGACGGCAACAAGGAAGCATCGTTAGGCGCACATGTCACCCAGCCTCCCTGGCGACCTTCCGCCCGACAGCCACCACAAATCTTTCTTTGAACTCACGACGCAGCTTTGATTGATATCTACCTTGCCGATACACAACCACGACTTGAAAAATAAAAATGCATCAGCTCACCGTCCACTCGCCATGCCTCAGGGGGGACGGGCCGGGAGCACCTACTTCACGCGTTATGCGGGAGGGAAGTCCGCTCCGCGTACCCTTGCCGAAAGTGGGCTTGGCCCAGTTTCGGTCGCTGAGAGCAACTGCTTCCCACATGCTGGAAAAATCCTGTGTTCGACTGCTTCCATTTTGAAGTTTCGTGTCAAAGGTTTAAAGTCATGTACGTTCTGCTGCGTCGTCATTCCTTTTGAACTGCTGTTTCGCGTAATCATGCACTTTCTAATTACTTTTCAAACATGCATTTAGTAATGTACTGCTTGTTTTTTTTCATAACTGGGATATGAGTGAAGTTTTAAAAATGCATATATATTTACATAAATATATTTCAGTTTAAAATAAAATGTACACGAAAACTATGCGAGTCCACGGGTAGGTTCCATTCTTGTACTCGGTTTCGAGTTTACTCGATTATAACTTCTCAATTTTGAATCGGTGTTCGGAAATTTTGTAGACGAATTTTATCAAATTCGTTGCACTTGGTTGAACGTTTGGAATATCCTTTGACGAGGAGGTTAATCTTAACGTTCCGCACAATTTTTGTGTTGTAATTTGGTCTTGAACAATTTTTAAAAAACCGTCGAACGTAATTTGGTCTTGAACGATTTTTTGAAGACTCATTGAATAGAATTTGGTATTGAACGATTTTGTAAAACTCCGTTGAACAGAAACTTGGTTTAGACGGATTTTCGAATGATTTTTGAAAACATGTTGAACAGGATTTGGTAACCCGTTGAACATAATTTGGTCTTGATTTTTTTTTAAACCGTTGAACGTAATTTGGTCTTGAACGATATTTTGAAAGACCAATTGAACATAATTTGGTATTGGACGATTTTATAAAACTCAGTTGAACAGAAACTTGGTTTAAACGGATTTTTGAACAATTTTTAAAAAACATGTAGAACGGTTTTTAAAAAACATGTAGAACGAGTTTTGAAAACATGTTGAACGTAATTTGGTCTTGAACGATTTTTGAAAGACCGTTGAACATAATTTGGTATTGAACGATTTTGTAAAACTCTGTTGAACAGAAACTTGGTTTAAACGGATTTTGGAATGATTTTAATATATGGACAGATTTTTCCTTTTTCTTTTCTTTTTTCTTTTTATATTCATTTTAAAAATATATTTGAAAATTGTTCATTTTCAAAATTTGTTCATTTCAAAAATTATTCATTTTCAAAAAAAAAAATTTTTGAAATTTGTTCAGATTCGAAAATTGTTCATTTTCAAAATTTATTTATTTTCGAAATTTGCTCTTTTCAGAAATTGTTCATTTTTTAAAGGAAAATAAAAAATAAGAAAGAAAAAAGAAACAGCGAAAACAAAAAAGAAAAAGAAAAAGCAAAACAAACAGGAAAAAAACGAACCAGATTACCAAATTTCGGCTGAAGGTGCTATTGGGCCGGCCCACCTCACGACGCGGCCCACGGGCACAAATAAAATTCTGACGAGCAGTCCCAGCGCGGCCGCCACCGCCGCCACGCCGCATCGGTAGCTGCCTCCATGGCGATGTCGGCGGGCAGCATGGCTGGAACACTCCCGCTCCCGTGCTCTAATCGTCCTCTGCCACCTCCCCCTCCGTTCCCCTTCTCCGGCCGTATCCATCCCGTCCGACGAGGGCTTCAGGTCGTCAATTGCGTCGCCGTCGGAAAGGAAGGTGGCTGCTCCGTCCCTCCATCCGCCCCTCGTCTCCGTCGACATCCATGGCGAGCAGCCGGTGGCTGCTCCGTCCCTCCCCTCTGCCCCTCGTCCCGGCGACATCCATGGCGAGCAGAGGTCCGGCGACATCCAGGGGGAGCAGCCGGCGGCTGCGAGATCCTTGGGGATCCGCACGTGTCCAGTGACGTCCTCGGGGATCCGCTCCTGGAAAGTTCGTGGAATCGTCGCGAGACGCACGAGGCCATCGAGCTGGAATTAGCGAGGTCCTTTACATCTTTCCCGTGTACAGAAAATTAGATGGGTTTAATTGGGACAGATGGTAGCCCATTTAGCATGTGTGTTAGAAATAGAAAGAAGTCGAAAGCCCAATTAAATTGAACGGGCACAGGTGGGTAGTTGGTGGGCCGCCGTTAGCGTGCCCACCTACAGCCTGAGCGGCAACTAGGTTTCACCGACGGGTCGCGGCTGGTCGCCACGCTCCGCTGGCGGGCTGCTATCCGCCGACAGGAGTTAGCGGTCCGACTGCCAGGCTCCGCTGCAGTTCGCGCGGGAGAGAGCGGCGGGCCGCGTCAGCCCGTCAGGGCCCGCCATGCACAGATTTGCTCATATTGTTTTTTTTTTTGCTGAGCCAAAAATACGATGTATTTTAGACTGTAATTTTCCATAATTGTAGTGCATATTATTGGCTACA
The DNA here is from genome assembly GCA_947311845.1 of Poa pratensis. NCBI lineage: Eukaryota > Viridiplantae > Streptophyta > Magnoliopsida > Poales > Poaceae > Poa > Poa pratensis. The sequence goes on from CAMZMU010000043.1 coordinate 39,469,539, forward strand.
TCCAGGTATATTTTTTTCGAATTTTTTGAAACATTTTCACCATTTTATGCAAGCAATACATGGATTAGTGGAGCTAAAAGCTACGGCAAGCAACCGATGAAAACGAACGATCGATCGATGAGCAGCAATCAAACAAATGATCTGAACCTCTCCTTTTGTAATAAAATCCATACATCTGATGATCGCAACGCATCACACAAAATCTCTACCAACCAAATGTACTGCATGCACAGATTACAGTGTCGTGTCCTGTGGGCTAGGCCCATTGCGATATTGGGCTGTGTCCCAGATTGGGCCCAAGAGCCTTGTAATAGAAGTTGAGCTCAGCGTAGCTGGCAATCGTTGCGTGCTATATTTGCCTCGTCGTGCCGTGTGGCCGGGGCCATCGTATGAATGAACTATCTGAATCTTCCCTGATCTTGTGCTTCTCTCCCGATCCCCATGCTTCTCTCTGATCTCGAACCCTAAATTCCCTCCCGAACCTCCAATTCTATCTACCCATAGTACGGGTACGTTACAAATTGGTATCAGTGCGAGGTTATTCCCGCGTGTACTGAAGGATCTGAGCAGAAATTCGGAGAAATTTGATTTCTCCTGACTGATTGGGTGTGATTCACTAGTTGAATCGCGCAAAGGGCCTTCGGGACACCCACAGTTGGTCGAATCCGCTCGGATCTGAGGGTCAAGCACGCTGGCTCCACGAAGAGGAGCAGACCGCGGCGTTGACGGACATGATGAAGCAGCTCCTGGACGGCTTCAACGACTTGAAGGTCAAGCAGATCGAGACGCACGAGGCGGTCAAGGACATCCGAGTGCGTACGGAGGCGGTCGAGGCACGAGCGGCCGAGCTCGGGGCGCAAGCGGCGGAACTCGGGCGCGTCTTCCCACGAGTCCTTCAGGGCCGGCATCAACGACCGATCCAGGCCAGTCCGCTCTGGAGGGGCGTGCTGCGGCGGCAACAAGTCTTCTTCAACCACCGGGAATTGGGTCTGTTGACCACGGCACTGCAAATCTTCGCCGGGGTGATGCTCCGGGTATCCTTGGGATCCCGTTGCCAGCCCGGGTACAGGTGCGATTCAATCCAGACCATCTAGGTCGGGTTCGATTCGGATGCACCACGATGAGAGTAGAGAGGAGGGTATGCGAGCACCGGCGCCCAAAATTGAGTTTCCCAAATTCGATGGGGAGAACCCAAAATTGTGGCAGCAGCAGTGCGAGACGTATTTCGAGGTATTTCGTGTTCAGCCGTGCTTGCGCACGAGATATGTGTACTCGGGTTCCAGGGGAATGCGGCACTGTGGTTTCAGGGAGTGGAAGCAAAAGGGAGAGTGGAGAACTGGGAGGAAATGTGCCGTTTAGTGCACGATTACTTTGGTAAAAACAAGCAAGCTAGTTATAGACATCAAATGAGAGTGTTAAGGCAAACTGGGAGTGTCTCTGACTATTGGGAAAAAAATTCTAGGCTTAGACACCAACTTTGCTTTACAATCCACACCTAGATGAGGGACATTTTGTAGATGAATTCATAGCTGGGTTGAGAGACGACATTCGTTCTGCTATTTGGTTACATCGTCCCCAGGATTTGGAAACTGCGCATTTGCTTGCGTTGTTGCAGGAAGAAGAAGTGTTCCACACAAGAAGAGGGCATATTCCAAATCTGATGGCAGAGACCAGTCTAGATCCAAATGGCACAACCGTACAGATGATCATTCGAAGCGTGATGCAAAATCACCTGAAAATGGCAAGATGGATGACAAGCTGGAAAATCTGAAGGCATTTCGGCGCAGCAAGGGTCTATGTTTTACCTGTGGTGAAAAGTGGAACCGGACTCATAAATGTCCAGCCAATGTGCCGCTGCATATCATTGAAGAATTGTTAGAAGTATTACAAATTCAGACACCTCCAGATATGCAAGATTCTAGTGCGTCTGAGTCAGAAGGGGATTTCAACATGCTTATGGGAATGGACAAAGCACAGCTGTCAAAGAAGAAGAAAGCATTTCGCCTCCAGGGAGCAGTTGGAAAGCATGAGTTGCTTATTCTTGTTGACTCTGGCAGCGTTTCTTCGTTCTTGAATCAAGAGGTTGTTGATAGATTGCAGTGTACTCGTAAGCAAATGCCTGCTTCTACTTATGTTGTGGCTAATGGTGATGAGATGGTTCCCCAATTTGAGTGGACAGTCCAGGGGCACACATTTGTGCAGGATATGAAAGTGTTGCCGCTTGGATGTTATGATATGATACTTGGACATGATTGGTTGGATGAGCACAGTCCTATGTGGATACATTGGCGCAGGAAGGTGATGCGGTTCACTCATAATCATCGCCGTATCACTTTGCATGGTGTGCAGGATAGTGTAACTTCGTGTAAACCTGTTCTTCCACAACAATTGAAGGGGTTACAACGCAGGGGAGCAATTTCCCACATGGTTCAGGTACAGCTGAAACCTGATGGACATACATTCCAGGTGGACGCAATTGTGGGAGATAATGACATGGATGTGAGCAATCTGGCACCAGAAATTCAGGAGTTGCTGCAGGAATTCTCTTCGGTATTTGCCAAACCAACTGAGTTACCTCCTTCTCGTCCAGCGGATCACAAAATACCTTTGGTCCCTGGAGCGCAGCCGGTCCAAGCCAGACCATATCGCTACACTCCTCAACAGAAGACTGAAATTGAGAACCAAGTGAAAGAAATGCTTGCTAATGGCATCATTCAGAAGAGCGTCAGTTCCTTTGCTTCTCCTGTGCTCTTAGTAAAGAAGAAGGACGGCACGTGGCGCTTTTGTGTGGACTATCGCCAACTCAATGCCTTGACAGTTAAACACAAGCATCCAGTTCCAGTGGTAGATGAGCTACTGGACGAATTGTCTGGGGCACAATGGTTCACGAAACTCGATCTTCGCTCAGGGTACCACCAGATCTGTATTGCACCAGGTGAACAACCTAAAACAGCGTTTCAAACTCACCATGGCTTGTTTGAATTTATGGTCATGCCTTTGGTCTGACAAATGCTCCAGCATCCTTTCAAAGTCTAATGAATCAGGTTTTTGCTAATCTCCTAAGGAAATGTGTGCTTGTCTTCGTGATGACATCCTGATTTACAGTTCTTCATTACATGAGCATGTCACACACCTTCGAGAAGTGTTTCAATTGTTGCAGCAAAACAAACTGTTTGTGAAGTACAGCAAATGCACGTTTGCTCAGCAACAGCTGGAGTATCTAGGACATGTGATCAGCAGTACTGGAGTGTCCACTGACCCAAGTAAGGTAGCTGTGATAAAAAATTGGCCAAGGCCACGGTCGGTTAAAGATTTGCGCAGTGTGCTGGGGTTCACAGGTTACTACCGCAAATTTATTGCACACTACGGGATCATCGCACATCCGTTGACCCAGTTGCTCAAGAAAGGGACCCTGTTCACTTGGGGACCTGATCAACAACAAGCATTTGAGGTGTTGAAGCAGGCTATGATTAATGCACCTGTGCTTGCACTGCCGGATTTCTCACAAGGATTTGTTCTGGAGACTGATGCCAGTAACATTGGCATTGGAGCGGTGTTGATGCAGAATGGACATCCAATTGCTTTCCTCAGTCAGGCTCTGTGTCCAAGAAATCAAGCTCTATCAACATATGAAAAAGAGTGTCTCGCAATCATATTTGCAGTGGACAAGTGGCGACCATATCTCCAGCATAGGGAATTTGTTATCTTAACTGATCATCAAAGTTTGCTTCACCTAGTGGATCAGCGTTTGGTCACAGGCATTCAACATAAAGCATTTGTGAAATTGCTTGGCTTGCAGTTTACCATCAAGTACAAAAAAGGAATAACCAATGCAGCTGCGGATGCCCTGTCTCGGAAACAAGAAGGCAATGAGTTCTCTGCCATTTCGAAGGCAAACCCCATTTGGATGGATCATCTCCAAGCTGGATACGCTGATGACTCTCAAACAAAGCAACTGCTAGTTGAATTAAGTGCCAGTCCATCTCACAGCAATGAAGCTGGATTCTCTCTGAAGGATGGGTTGATTCGTTATCAGGACCGCATTTGGGTGGGTAGTAACAAACTGGCACAGAATCATATTCTTCAAGCTTTACATAGCAGTGGTGTTGGTGGTCATTCCGGCATGAGAGCCACCTATGAGCAGTGAAGCAATTCTTTTCCTAGCCCAAAATGAAACAGTCTATTCATCAATTTGTCGCTAGTGTTCTGTCTATCAGCAAGCCAAAGTGGAACATATTAAAACTCCAGGTATGTTGGCACCTTTGCCGATTCCTTCTAAGGCTTGGGGGATGATTAGTCTGGACTTTGTGGAAGGTTTACCCAAATCCCACGGATATGATGTCATTTTAGTCATCATTGATCGCTTCACGAAGCATGCGCACTTCATCCCGTTATCACATCCTTTTACTGCCTTGCAAGTTGCACATGCTTTCATCAACAATGTTTACCGTCTACATGGTTTACCTCAAGTGATTGTTTCGGATCGAGACCGCATTTTCACTAGTACCTTGTGGAAAGAATTGTTCCGTCTGTCTGATACAGCTTTGCATTTGAGCTCATCCTACCATCCGCAGACAGATGGCCAGACAGAAAGATTGAATCAATGCCTGGAGTCCTACTTGCGGTGTGCAGTTCATACAGCACCAAAAAAGTGGTATGATTGGCTACCTCTGGCTGAGTATTGGTATAATACAACCTATCACTCAGTTTTGTATGGACAGAAGCCTCGTCACCTTGGCATCAATCTGGGGAATGAATGTCAGTCACCAGACCTGGAAACTTGGATGTCGGAACGTGCTATGATGCTCGAGGTACTCCGACAGCAATTGGTGTGTGCACAGAAGAGAATGAAAATTCAGGCAGATAAGAAGCGCTCTGAAAGGCAATTTGAAGTTGGAGATTATGTGTACCTCAAGCTCCAGCCATTCATCCAGCAATCAGTTGCCACACGCAGCAACCAGAAGTTATCCATGAGATTCTTTGGTCCTTATAAGGTGCTAGCTCGAATTGGTGCTGTGGCGTATCGCTTGAAGTTGCCCGACTCTAGCAAGATTCATCCTGTTGTGCATGTGTCCCTGCTCAAGAAGCATGTCCCAGCATCCGTTCTGGTGAGTGGTGATCAAGATCTCAATTCCACTGCAGACCTACTTCTTCCTGATGCTGGTTCGAGCTCTGCTACTCCGGCATGAGGTCATGCCGTGCCTTAAGAGGGAGGGATTGTCGTGTCCTGTGGGCTAGGCCCATTGCGATATTGGGCTGTGTCCCAGATTGGGCCCAAGAGCCTTGTAATAGAAGTTGAGCTCAGCGTAGCTGGCAATCGTTGCGTGCTATATTTGCCTCGTCGTGCCGTGTGGCCGGGGCCATCGTATGAATGAACTATCTGAATCTTCCCTGATCTTGTGCTTCTCCCGATCCCCATGCTTCTCTCTGATCTCGAACCCTAAATTCCCTCCCGAACCTCCAATTCTATCTACCCATAGTACGGGTACGTTACATACAGTTTACTGCAGCATTCACTTGAACTACATGTATCAGTGTAATCACTTGAACAAATCGATGTAAGAACTCCAGGTTCACCACAGCAGATGAAGTAATCATTTGAACTACAGGTTCGCTAGAATTGCATTTTCGCTTGTACTACTCGTAGTTGAACACGGACTGGCCGAAGTGTCATCGATCTGTGCTGTGGTCACACTGACTAGCTACCAACCCGACATCATCCTGTAGTTGAATACACACAGCTCCCAGTCGCCGCCACTGCTGCGCAAGCAAACAAGCGAGTGAGCGAGAGAGATCAGGTCGAGCTGCCACTGATGTCGACGTAGGAGCTGCACTTCGTACTGGTGCCGCTGGCGGCGCAGGGCCACATCATCCCCATGGTGGACGTCGCGCGCCTCCTCGCGGCGCGCGGCCCCGGGTCACCTTCGTCACCACGCCCGTCAACGCCGCGCGCAACAGGGCCACCGTCGACGGCGCCAGGAGGGCGGACTCCCGGTCGAGCTCGTCGAGCTACCGTTCCCCGGCCCGTGGCTCGGCCTGCCGGAGGGCATGGAGGCCGTCGACCAGCTTACAGGGCTCGAACCTGGCACGACGAGGGGTTCGAGGCGCGCGTCCAGGACAGGGCACTCCTGCTGCGCGGTTGGGCTTATTTCTGGTTTTTAACTTTTGGCTTACAAGTCATAAATAAAAGCATCTAAGTTAGAAATAAGCCTAACCGAGCACTGCATCGAGCCCATTGCCAGCTTAGGATGCTCCAACTGCAATCCGTGGTTGACCTAAAACAAAATTCTGATTGCATTGGGACAACGAATGTATATCTCTCTTCTGCATCTCTTTCATGAACGAATGAATTACAGTTCTTCGTGTGTAGCTGGAAATAATAATTTCAGAAAAGAGTCAGCTCGTCTGAAAATAGGCAAAAGAAGCATACGGGGTGCCCAAGTGAATTTCCGATTTATTTATTTCCATGTTAATTACGGTGCAACTAATTTATGTGTTTGAACCGAATAGTCATTTTGGCTCTTGAATTCCAATGATCTCTTTATTTAAAACATTAAAATTGTATCTACATGTTCGAAAAATCTGAAAATAATTATGTATGTAGTGTCAATGATGCATTCTACAAGCATGCAAAATTGTTTGTATTATGACCTACACAAAAATGCAAATATCTTATATAGTTTGGAGATTTGGAAGTGCGTATATTCAATCCACACATTTGTCATTTGTCATTTTTGTGTAGCTTAGAATATAAAGTATTTCAAATTAGGATTTTGCATTTTTGTGGTAAACACAATTGACTGCATTGATAATTTTTTCAGACTTTTCAAGAGCTTATAATTGACTATATGGTTGCCTTAAAACAAAAGGTACGATTGTATTTACCAAAAGAAAGCAAAAATTTATTGGGAAAGTATATTTGGTCGTCGCTAGAGGAGCCGACCCTAATAGACATGCAACATATGTCGGTGCTTCTAATAACGAACGGCACAATATCCACTATGCAGACGGACTATTGCAAACACGGCCGAGTTCATGTATGGTCGATGCTATCTATTCTATTATATACTAAAAGCAATATACGGAGGTAAAATGGAGACACCACGTTAAACCATACAGGTAAAAAATATATACTCCGTTGATCTTAATTAGAACGGTTAAGATTAAAATAAGAAAATTACGTACAACATCAAAGGTGTACAAACGAGCTAATCATGTCACGTACAGCAACCCTTGCCGGATATACGTGCTAAAAACCATCCGAAGTTCCGAACAGGCAGGCCCAAAACGCACGGAGTTCTCACGTACGTACAAAGAGTCCATCGCTAAATTCGGTATCATATGCAAAACCGGATCAAGTGGACTTGGCAGTCAACACGCCGCCTAAGCATCAGTGCTGATCGAAGCAAATATAGCAGTAGGCATTTCACCCAAAACTGCGAGTGTCGTGTTCCCCACAGAGACTAGGCAATCAACAGTCAAGTTTCGGCTAAAACTAGATGGGAGTTCAAAGGAGCAGGCTTTAACTGACGACAAGATTTAAGCAATGTTCAGACAGGTGAGATCCACATTCAAATTTAGAATTTAACTTGCAGCCTCCTGGTTGTCAATCAAGAGTCTAACAAAGATCCAAGCAAGGTTTAGACAGGGAACAAGATTTTACTTCACAACTTGCAGAGACTAGTCATGCAAGCAAGGATTTTTAGCAGGTTTAGACAGGAGAAAATTCAGAACACAAAGATCACAACTTTCTGGGTTGTCAGGCCAGATCACTGTGAGTTAACAAGCAGTTGGAGGCAAAGGAAAGATGTTGCAACAAACCGGCGTGCAGGGACTAGCCATACACGCCACAGATCAAACTACACATGAGCGTAACAAGCAAAACTCAGCATCAACAATGAGCTGTGTCACTCAACTTACTGTAACAACTGAATTTAGCAAGAATTACACACACATGTATTTAATCTGAGCAAATCACAGTCAAACAACCACAAGTCTAACACAAGATTTGGTTCTACACACGTCACCACACAAGTCCACTTGTGCACAGCTAGCACGAAATCAAGCACCACTATTTATTCTCTGAAATTGCAGGAAAAAAGAGAGGAAGAGGAGAGATTGAGTGGAGTCAACCCAAGGGAAACTTCAATTCGTTGATGAGCAGCACGTGTTGGTGGAGTTGATGCAGGTGAGGAAGAGTAGCAGCACGTTGAGGAAGAGGAGCTTCTGGTTGCATCGCTTGTGGAAGATCAGCAACTGCAGCAGCAAGCGGCCGGACGCGTCGAAGGGAGCAGGTTCAGGTCGCCGCCGTCTTCGTTGCTTGCGCTGGGTTGGTGTCGAGCAGCAGATGTCGCAGTTCAGAGGGTGGAGCAGCGTGTGGTGGTTTGGTGGCTCGCCGTCGCGCCTGCCTGGCCGCGGCGGCTGCCGGAGACGGAGAAGATGGGGTTGGGGATAGAAGTGCCAGGCCTGAAGGTGCGATGGAGGCTGCTGGCCTCTATTTCTCCTCGATCTGATCTGCACCTTTTTCAACTTACTCCCTCTTCTTTCTTGATTTCTGCCCAAGAAGATCCTTGCAACTTTCTGTCCAGGTCCTCACTCGCCAAGAGTGTATTTCCAGAAGATCCTTGCACAGCCTTGGTGTAGAATTTTGATGCCTTTGCGCACCAATCCTGCAGATATGACAGCAAGGCTGTAAAATAACTCAAGCAATGCATATAGTTTATTTATTATTATTTCAGTAGCATAATTGAACAATAAAACTTCACAATCAAGTGTATTATGCTTAAAGATATACTTGCAATTTAGGTAAATATGCCACTGATCAAATCCCCCACACTTAAACCTTTGCTTGTCCTCAAGTAAAGCTAATGGAAAATCAAATTACAACAACTGAAAATGAACAGTGACCTTTCTTGAAGATATATGGATCCATGTGGTTATGACTCATTTCTAGGTTTAAACTTATGAATTGCGCATGACAAATTCAAAATGAGATTTCAGTAGAACTTTCAAGTGCTTCAAAGTTTAAAAACATTGAATTACTAGGATATTCTACAAGCAATAAAGTTAAATAACATGATCCAAATAATAGCCAGAATGCAAAGATGTAAATGCTGAGTTAGAGCGTCACATGCCACTGATCCCTAGACCATGGCATGCTAATGCTAATGCAAATGTTAGTATGCAAATGATGTTTAGTTAATTTAGTTAGTGCGTCACATACTACAGACCCCGAGGCCATAATATGCTAATGCTCAAAATTTGAGTGCTTCATCCTTTTTAGAGGATTTCTGCAAAATTTGGTTCAGGTTAGTGCTTCACTTACCACAATCCCGAGATAATGGTAGCTAATGCAAAACTGTTAATTTGTAATCATGGAACATGAAATGAACTTTCATGAGTTAGTGCTTCACATGTCACCGATCCTGAGATCATGACATGCTAATGCAAAATTGTTAAGTAGGAAGGCTACTAAGAGGATCATGGTATTCAGCTTTAAAACAGAAGTGAGCATCCTAGAAATTCAAATATTTTAAGCAGAGAAGCAGAAGAAATTGGTGACTGATTATTTTATTCTAAATACATGTCTTGCATTACTCATAAGCCAATCCTAAGAAAGATTCATAAGTACATGAAAGCTTATATACAGAAGATCAATCACTGAAAATTTTCAAGTGATGTAGTAATCGATTTTCAACATTTTTAATGTAATAGGACTAGAAACATGCAATCAAATGAATCTCCCCCACACTTAGAATCTACACAAGTAGAATCAAAGATATATTTGCAATTTAGGTAACTATGCCACTGATCAAGTGCCATGTCCCGTCGGATTCACCACCAGAATTTATTCCGATCCTTTAATTTTAATCTCCCAAGTTCATGACCGGCCTCCTGTTCCCCATCGGCATCTCACCAAAGGACCAACAACATCTCCCACAATACCTCGTCGCAAATGGCCTCCTTCAACCTCGCGAGGGCCTCCTTCAGGCTCCCGCCCACCTCTGGGGAGCAAGGTTACCCGGAGCGCCTCGACGAGCACCCCGCGCTCCGTGTCTTTGCCTGGTACATGACGCGCTCTCCCCTCACTGCGGCGCATGCCTGGCTCAGCGTGGGCTTCAGCGGTCACACCCCCGCCAATCCCAAGTACACCCTCCGGTTCCTTGAGAATGGGGCGCTGACGGTCACCTTCGTCAACCCCCTCGACGCCTTCTGCTATACGACCGCTGCTACCACTGTGGCGGCGAGGGCATCATGTTCATCCGCGACCACCCCGGCATGAAGGACACCGACATCTTCCCCAAGTGCAACTTCATCCACCTCGCGCGCTTCTACAGGCCGACGACCAATGATGATGATGGGCCGTCGGAGCTTGGCGAGCTATGCACATTGAAATTAGTCGGCATCCCTCATGATGCCAGGGGGCCACACTCCATCGACCGCATCATCAGCAGGTTCGGTGGCAAGGTGGAGCAGCTTCTGCCACCGGCCGGCAGCAACACCACCATCGCCGTCCAGGCCAGGTCCAAGTACCCGTCGATGGTCCCAATGATCTGCGACGTTGAGGTCCTGCCCCGCGAAAATTCGAGCTGCTTCATCACTGAGATTGCCCTCGAAGTAGTCCCCGAATCTGCACGGCCGTCGTCGTCTGTGAACGATGTAGACTAATTAACTAAGGGTACTGATCTCCAGGTGTAATCTCGAAATTTAAACTGTATCGATGCTTTTGGAGTAATGACGAAGCGCCCTTTAATTATCTACTTGTAATGTAATATTTCATTCTGCAATTTTATTTGTGATCAAATTTTCTGCGGAGGATTGATGTAGTACTGATCAAATTTTCTGCAATTTTATTTGTGATCAAATTTTCTGCAGAGGCATGAATTTTATTTGTGATCAAATTATCTACTAGTAAGAGAATTTGTACTGCACACACATATATACACCACCCCAACAGATAACAGAAACAAATTAATATATACTAGGCAAGATGGCGCGTCGACACGCCGCTCCCGTGTGGTAAAATTCATATTTGAAAATATCCGCATTAAAAAATTGTGCAGATTATAAAACTGTTGGAATTAAAAAAAAATTACATTTATTAATTGTTTAGATTTAAAAAAGTTGGCAAAATTGTTATAGATTTTTTATAGATAGTGGTAAGTGTAACGTGGCAATGTTGTGCCTGTGTAGTAAATAAAATTTTAATTTGGTAACGTGCGCATTTAGAAATTGTATAGGTTTGGAAATTATTGATTCTTGGAAAAGTTTGCGTTTTTAAAATTGTTTAGATTTTGAAAATTGTTCGAGTTGGGGTGTTTTTCATATTCGATTTCTTTTTACTTTTGCGAAATGATCAGAGTTGGAAGATGTTTGAAAGTTTAGAATATCTAAAATTAAAATTTGATCGTACGGCATAAATAGTCAGCATTTTTTGTGTGTTTATTTCGATATATTTTTCATATTTTGTTGACGAATATAGTTTAAGTTACTGATTTTGCAGCATTTAGTAGATTTTGGAAAATGTATAAATACCTTAAAACAATATATATAAAGTGTTTTAAATTGTTTGAAACATGTTGTATTTCAAATTTTGTTTGTTGATTCAATTTGTTTGTTTGGGAAATAAGTCTAAAATAGCTATTTTTTAATATTTACATTTGTGATATTCATATTTTGATATTTTAGAGCCGATTTTCGGCCGCGCTCGTGTGGTAAAATTCAAATTTGGGAATGTCGACATTTAAAAGCTGTGTAAATTTGAGAATCGTTGGAATGTAAAGAGAGCGTACGTTTTAGAATTGTCTAGAGTTCGAAAACTGTTCAAGTTGAAAAGTTATTAGATCTGAATTCTTTTCACGTTTTAAAATGGTTAGATTGAAAGGCATCCAAAATTGCGAAATATTCAAATTTGTATGCCGCGTTATTGTGGTAAAATTCAAACTTGGAAAATGTCCAAATTCTGAAAGAGCGCAGATTTGAAAATTGTTAAAATGCAGAGAAAGGTTCGGTTAAAAATTGTTCAGGCTTCGAAATTTGTTCAAATTGGGAAGTCTTTCATATTCGATTTCTTTTACGTTTGAGAAATGATCAGATTTGGGAGACATTGAAAAGTGTAAAATATCCAAATTTGAAGCTTGATCGTATGCCGTAAATAATCAGCATTTGTTTTTTCGATCTTTGTGATACATTTTTCGTATGTTTATGATGGATATAGTTAAAGTTACTGATTTTGCAACATTTAGTAATTCTTGGAAATTGTTTAAGTACCCTAGAACAATATCTATAAAGTGTTTTAAATTAGTTGAAGCATGTTCTGTTCTAAATTTTGTCTTTTGATTTAATTATATTTATTTGGAGAATAAGTGTAAACCAGCTATTTATTGATATCTACATTTGTAGTATTCTTATTTTGATATTTTGAAGCCCATGATATAAATGGGTGGTTGTGTTTGAAAGATTTACCAAACTCTATTTAAATAAGGTGTCTTGTACCAAAATATTTTATTGGATTTGTCATATTGAATACTATTACTGATATTATGTTTCTGGATTTTATTTGAGTTCGAAAGGAAATTATGAAATACATATTTTACAAAATGACGTGAAGGTATCAAATGAGCCTCTATGTATTATTTTAAAATATTAAGATTTGAAATAGTTTGGAAAAGGTCCCAAAGTATGGAAAATGGCTATTTTGATTTTCATATTTTTTTGGAAATTTGTCTGGATTGATTTGGAGCTGGTTTGGTAAATTTCAAATTTGGAAAATGTCTATATTCAGAAGTTTTTTCAAACCCGGAAATTTTTGGAACTCAAAAAATGTGCGCTTAAAAAATGTTGTGAATTTAAAAATTGTCTGTGTTGAAATGTATTAAAAAATTGACTTCAAATGGCCAAATAGATTTTAAAAATTGTACAAAGTGGGAAAAGATATTGAAGTGCCCCTAGAACATAAGATCAATTTAAATGGAGTTGGTATGACTAAGAGACGTCATTTCCACATACTCCATATTGACATGAGAGGTTATTTAGTTTTTGTTAAAAACTTTGTTCAAAGTTGTTCAATTATGCATGGAAATGCAATATTTGTAAAGGTTTCATTTTTTCTGCAAATTTTGATATATTATTTGCATTATTCTGAAATACAGATTGAAAGATATGATTTTACAAATGTTCATTTTTCTGAAATTTACATAAATTAATAAATATCTGGCAGTGGGACCCACATGTCAGGTTTTTATTATTTACGAAATCGTTTACGGAATTATTAAAAATCTGACGTATGGGCCCGCGCTGACGTCACGGCTGACGTCAGCCGGCGGCGGCCACGGCTGGCTGGCCGGAGCTCAGGCTCGAGCGGGGAGCGCGCGCGGGGCCAGCTCTGCGCGATTCTGCGAGGGGACGTCGCGGGGAGGCCAGGGAGCGGCGCCCCGGACCATATGGTCGCCGTAGACGCCGGCGGCGACCACGGACGCGGCGGAGAACGGCGAGCACGGCGGCGGCAAATCCGGCGCAGCTCGGGTGTCCCAAGACGTGGCGCTCGGCGAGGATGGACAGGGCGCGGCGGCGCACCTCGCTGCGTGCGCCGATTTGAGCGGGGAGGCGCGGCGCGCCGCGTCGGCATCGCCGGCGAGCTCGGCTCGCGTGGAGGAGAGAAGAGAGGGAGGGGGATGTGGCGGCGTTTTTTCACCGAGGCCCCTGGAGTTTTCTGATTTTTCTAATTGGTCCTTGGCGGGGGGTTTCTGCAAAAACATGCGCCAAAAAACGTGCGGGAGGGGTGACCGGTTGTTCACCGGTTCCACCGGCGGTGACCGGGTGACGTGGCGTCTTCTCATTGGTGCGGGCGCGCAGGTACTGTTGCTAGGAACAGTACCGCGCTGGGGACGATGTGAATCGATTGTGGCCGTCCGTTGCTTCGATCCGACGGCCAGGGGAAAAAGGGCGACGTGGCACGCCGGAGAGGGGGTTGCCATGTCCTCCCCTTATATATAAGGTTATATAAAGCCGAAAATAATATAATATAGTGAACCTAACCTCAGACTTTTTTATACAGCCCGACTCCAACTTACAGATTATAGAATGCTGCCTTTTTTCTGGCCCGCCGCACAAAATAGCCTAGGCGGCCCAGTTATTTTGCCCGGTTGCGGCCCTTATATTATCGGCGCCGGGCTTTTCCCACGCCCGGCTGAGTGATTTTAGGAGACCCGTTTGCATTTGGGCCGCCCCGGAAACCATACTATAGGAGCCGGTTTTTCTTTGGAGTCGGTTAATGGTAATAACCGGCTGAGGTGTACCATATGATAGTCTCTTATTTTTTTAATTGCTCCAACCACGCGCTAGTAACCGAATGTAATACTCGTTTTTTTACTAGTGAGTAAACGACATTCTAGAATATGTGACATGTTGTTTTCGGAAATGTTAGAATATATACTTCCTCTCCCATAGGTTAAAAGGTTCTACGTTGGTAATGTCTTATCTACCGTAATATTTACGACAATTATAAATTCTATGATTTATATTTTTGTCGTTTCAGTATGTATGATACAACAACTTTAGGTCATTAAATTAAAAAATAGCTAAAGGCGATGCCCTCGCATTTGCGACGGCCACCTTGCTAGTTATCTCAAACAGTCAAAACCTTTACTCACACCCTTAGAAGACGTCGCTCCATCTCCCTCTCTACAAACCCTCCCCTCCCCCATAAGAAATATCTCTCCTCTCCTCCCCACCAGTGCTCCGAGCCTTCATGGGCTGCGCCACCTCCTCCTCCTCGCAAAACGTGGGAGCCGACGCCGTTGGCGCCATGGCGAGAACAAAGACCCTGAGGTCCACCAAGCTCAGCTGTCGCGGCTCCGGTGAGAGCGCCTCTGCTCATGGTCACCGCACAAGGGCACGAGAAGGGTGTCGAGATTGGAGTTAGGGGACGAGCCCAGTGAGTATTGGTGCCTTGCAAACGGCGACTCTCGGAGCACCAAGGTAGGTGTCAATGCTGCCATAGGTGTGCGGTGCTGCTACCAAGTAAGGGCATCGATGCTACCATCGGTCGACGCTGGTGCTTCAAGTAGAAAGCAATGGCGCTACTATCGGTCTACGTTGGTGCTACATCGGGTGATGGTGCTGGCGTCGGTGGGTGGAGGTGTTGCGAACGACAGAAGACGATGCTGCTAACGGTCAGCGGTGCTTCCACCGTTGACGCCAGTGCTACTACCATCGGTCCAGGCTGGTGCCGCAAGGAGCAAGCAGCAGTGCTACCAGCCGGAGTAGAGATGTTGTCGGGGAAGAGGTCTCGCCGGAGTGTTTTTTTTTTTGTCTGACAGGAATGTTTTGGCTGAATTTTTTTTACAAACTTTTTGGCTGAAATTTTATTGCTACACTCGGGAAGATTTTTGCTGCAACTTGGATGAATCAATTGCGGGATTGGGATGAAAAGATTCAATTGCACGCGTCTCGCCCTGCAGGGGAATTTTGCCCACAAATCCCGCAGGAAGATCAGCACTTCCCTTACTATTGAAACTGCCAAACAAAACGGATCCTCAAAAGACTCCGCTCCATCTCCCTCTCTCACAAACCCCCTTTTCCCCCCCCACCGCTGTCGGCCGCGCCCCGCACCCAAGCAATGGCCGCCTCGCCGCCGACACAGTCTCTCTCCGCCGGTGGTGGCGCCCACATAGCCCTGTACCTTGACTCGGACCTCGGCACTCACCTCGGCCTGAGCGTCCCCGCGGACTCCACCACCCGCGACCTCAAGGGTACGCCTGTTGTCGCATCCTCTCCTCAATTGAAACCGCGAGAGTACGTCTTACCTGACGCCCGTTTTTTTTGCCTGCGCAGCACAAGTGGCCGTGGAGCACGCCGCCACCTTCCCTGACCACGGCCCCGTCGTAGTGAAGTCCGTCCAGGTTCCGATCTTTGCCTTTGGCCGTCATCATATTTTTACTCCTCATGGTCGGTCGGTCGCTTAGATTACGTGTAGTTGGAGTTTTTCTTGTGTATGGACGTGTCAGTGTAGGCGTGTATGGTTTTTTCAAACACTTTATGAAGACTATTAGGCCTCGGCGACGGCGTGAAGCGGCGCCCGTGGTTATAGTGCTTTTATTGTTGCAAAAATGACAACTACTAAAAGATAATAGTGCACGATATATAGTAGTATAAGGTTTTTTGCAGTGTTGTACGGTTATTCAGTTTTTGTATATGTTTTTGGGGTCTCTTGTCATGGGTTATTCAATTATTTGTCAAGTGAAAGCTTTGTGCAAATGGCATTGGTACGGTGTTTTCAGTCAATATCAATAGTATAAAGTAATTAGTTGAGGTGAACTGTGACTGGAAACTAGATACGACATTATATGGAGTCGGTTTTAGCGCTAGTCATTTTGCACGTGCAGTTTTCACATCTGAATATGTACGAACGAAATCAGATGTGTTACTCATCCAAAAAAAATCTAAGCCATATCGAGCAGTCTTATGCAACATGCACAACACATTGTTAGTAAGCTGCAAATGCTATTTAAATTCATGCATCTTGTAAACCAAAAGGCCCTTGTCCAAATACAGTGTACATGTGAGCAATAAGGTTTGCCATGCTGATAAATTGCCACTCAGTACAAAAAATAATACATATTGGTTTCAATTAGGGCGAGCCTGGTTGCAGGAAGATCTATCTGGTTTTGGTGCTCTAAGCAGCATGCCACTTCCATGAAATCAACAGTATTCCAATTTAATTAGTTGGCTCTTGATCTGCTGTCATAAATAATGTAATCGACATCCAATGCTTAATTTTCTCCCCAGTAAAAGAATTAATAGAATAATAATATTCAAATGTGTTGGTATATTAGGGTAGAGCCGGTACCTGCTCAAAAGAGGAAACACCCTTAAGCATGATCAAACATCATCGATCTTGTGAGAGGCTCCACATATAGCAATTAACCAAACATAGCTTGGATTTCATGCCAATAGCTTGGTGGTACAAATATGCACCGATTACATTACATGTGGGATGTGGCAGCCTTTTCATACACTTGATCTCACACACAAACCAATTGGATGGCGACATATGCATGACGGAGTACACACCCAACACACTCCTATACATATCCAAGCAGTATCTTGTGACATGATTATATATGAAATTAGAGGAAAAATAAACACTTCCCAAAATCTCTAAATGAATAGCATAAACTATACATCAGTACTGTACTAAAATAATTAACACTATATAGCTTCGGCTATTACACAAATTCACAATATCTAATACTACTGTGTTCTATTCTTTAACCTTTTCATTTCTGGTTGAAAGGGTATATGCCTAACCGTATAAGCATTAACTGCAGCACATTTAAGAATAACGTGCTGGAAAGGATTAAAAAGCATATTAATTCAGTAATTCAAGATGCATACGCCATACTACGCCTTCGGCGTGCTATGGTCCGAATTGAGCTCTACCTCTTATCAGTAACATTTCAGAATAAATAAATTTTGCATTTGAGTGGAAAATATACATAAGCTGCTAAACTTATCCTTTTTCCTTTGCTCTGTGCAAGATTTCTTGTTGTGCCGTCAACTGCAACACAGAAAATGGCATAAAGATCATAACGGAGTTCACATCATGCTAAATAACAAATATATGAAGCAGCGAAGCTCCAGGGACCAATTGTAAAGTAGAATGTAGCATGTCAACATAATCTGCCCTCAGAATCCTTTTTTCAAGAATTACCCACGAACCTCTAAAAGCAAGTAGATTTAAATTTCAGTGTACGGTCTGATTACTTGAGATCTCCATAACAATGGAGCAACTAAGCCCTTGCTTGGCTTGATACATAATCTGTGGTTTCTTTGCCTAGTTGACCTTGCCCGAGGCATCCATCAGAGACTCACAAGAGAGATCTTGAGAGTCAACCTGGTAAAATGGGAGCTCATATAACATCATTGTATTTGCAATTCCAAATTTTCAACTACAACACCATTAAAAGCTTTGTCCTCGAATAGTTTTAACTTTTAATTAACTCTGCAAAAATATCAGATTATGGATACTGAGCTTATGCACTGACTATATAACAAAAAAGAACAAATTAAAAAAGCCACCCGTAAATATGTATTGGAACAAAATGGTAGATACCAGCCGTTACTTACATAAAAAATCGGAAATCAAGTAAGGCTACATAAAATAAACTAATCTGATTCAGGAAATATGTAGTTGCCGAACAAATTACCATCGAACTTGATCTGAGATGCCAGAAATTTTAGTTTTATTTCATCAAGCACCTCCAAGTGATGAGTATCACTAACCACACGGTTCCTTAGCAACAAAAACTGCTATGGAAGTATGGAATCGACACAAACAAAAGAGCTTACAATCTAATTAGTGGTATAATTTAGATGCACATGAAATCAGGTCTTCGAAATTATTAAGTGACCTCCAGATGTATTGCCGATACACATGGAATAATCATTAGCACATCCTCGTTCTCCGTTGAAGCTGTATTTGTCATGCACGTAACAAAGTGAGACAATAGGCAAAAAGGGAGCTGAAGAGGGAGGGGAACATAGAGCTGAGAGTTCAGTGCCAAGGGGCTTTTTTTCCGCTTTCACATGCGAACAATCCTAAATAATGAATATTGGGTCAATCAATAACCCCAATTTTTTCAAAAAATACACATAATTTTACATAGTGCAATAATAAGATGCATGGAACCCAAATGGACAGAGATAACCGAATTATCAAAACTCTGAAAATATTTGAATATTGATTTCAATACAACAATCAGAATCAATATCCTTAGAGCTTAACAGCATTAACTACAACTGATAGTAATTACGCACACGCAAGCACGCCTCATATATAATCAATTCTATTCTCTATCAAAAAAATCACATATATGAATTTTCTTAGAATACTGCAATTCCTCATGACTCTCAACCAACACCATACATCACTATACTCCAATAAGTTTAGATGTTATTCACTAACAGACGGGCCATTTTGACCAGTTTTCCTACACCACCGTACATGGTGATCTCTCTTCCCATCTTAAAAAAACTCGGGTTCTCACATTCTTCTTCAAGGCCTCCTGCTGCAGCTATTGATTTGGGGACATCCAGCCTACCTGTTTCGAGACACTAGTTATTCTTCTTTCGATCCCATGGAAAAATTGATTTCATGACTTAAGAAACCATAAATTTGAAACAATTGACTTTGTAAATCCCAATAGTTGTGTCTTCATTGCACTTTAGCTTAGTCTGCTAAGTCACCATCTAATCAAAAGTTGATAAGTTTGCTAGCTCCAATCATACAAAAGTAAAATGGTAATCATGTCCTCAAGAAATTCAGACTCTTAGCATTAAATCATAATTAAAATTCAGAGAGAATTACAGGTCGACCATGAGTCTAATTTCACATTAGTAAGTCGAACAAAAGAGGAGTGTTCATCGATTGGTGTCTGAGTAGCAAAAGTTTTGGATATGCTGATGCAGCAAGGACGAAATACTAATATTAATTGGCAACATCAGAAATACTTACATCAAAGAAAAGACGGTACGTGTGACTTCACAACACAACCTTTCACTGGTGTTTCAGATTTTGACGTATCTCTGTTACTAAATGGTAATATTGCGGTTAAATATCATTATGGCATATTTACAGATGACGATGGAAGAGTGGTAGTAATTAGATTGCCACAAGAAGTTAACAAGGAGGATTGTTTATAAAGTGAAACCAAGATGAACATCATAACATGCAAGTCAAATTTGAAAATCACTGCTACAACAAGATTTTTAAGAAAAAAAGAAACAGATCATGAAATGGATATTCTCTCCTAAACTGCTAGTGGTCTGTGGCTCTACTGCAGCATTTTAAGAAAATAAAACTGAGAGAGTGAGAGATGAAAAAACATTTTGCCAGGAAAATATATCCAAATGTCCTAACCTATGCCAGTTAATGAATTTCATTACCAGTTTGTGATGTTGTGGGAATCAGCCACACAACACGTTCAGACCTTCGTCCTCGACGCCAGCAGCTGAGGTCCAGCAGATGACCATCATGCTTCAAGTGCTGCACGTGGAACATTTGAAATTCCGCAAACGTATATAAGCCTAGCATGCAACAGCACACCCTCGGCGGCACCGCGCTGCACTGAGGGACTGATGCTAGGAGTGTATCGGGAGATCGATCTGGCGAGAGCACGGTGTGGGGAGGAGCATTTTTTTTACCGAGAGATTACGAATGCGGCACCAGAGGTGGTGAAGCGGCGGAGCTTGTCCGCCAGGGGTTTAGGATATCCCGGGCTTGCTGCACTCTGAAGCAAATTTTGATAGGTCCCCTTTTCTTCTCTGATGATCCTTGCCTCCTTGGGCTGCAAGTTTGGAACATGCACAAAAGTTTTTAAAGTTATTTTAAATTAACAAATTTTCTCTTGATGAGAAGAAATTTGTTTAGAGTAAAATATAGAACCCACGTGCTAGATCCATTTAACGACGTCAATAACACACGGTGGAGAATTTGTGATGAATAATATTTTACTAAATGCCTGCATTCAACATCAGAAGAATTGCTGCCATTTTGATTCATCTAATTCAGTTTCCCAAGTGGTGTACTGTCTTAATTCAGTCAAACATATGGCTTAACAAAAGGATGCATCAAGATGTACCAAATATATGGGAACTGAGCATTGCCTACATTCCTCCTAAATTGAACAATCGGGCAATACTTGGAATAAATTCACTAAACGGAATGCATAAGCTAGGTGCATGTCCAAGATCAAACAGAATCACGTTGATTAGGTGATCTAGATGAAGCGGCAGGGCCCACACCATGATGCCGAGAAGTAAATCACGATCTGGAGCTACATACCAGCTCGCTTTGTTAGATCTGAAGAAACACGATACACTTGTTGGATTAACAGAGGAATAGGCATGGGAGAGGAGACCGCGGACGCGATAGGATGGGGCCAGGAGGCGACGATGCCAGCGGGTGCGGGTGGCTCACCGGTGCGGCAGCGGGCAATGGTCCAGGGAGGTGGCGGCGTAGGGTAGTGCGCGGGATGCGGGGTGGAGCGAGGCGAGGGAGGCTGTTGCACTCGCCAAACAAGTCGTTTATTTTTTAGCGGTGGCAATCCCTGTGATTATCATGAAACTTAAAAGGTGTGTTGAGTTGTCAAACATTGAAACGCTCTGGGCCGTTGATCAAATATTGAACGACTCAAATTTAATGTATCCGAACATGTTTGCTCTTTTAATGGTAGTATAGATAAGCTCCTCATGGTCGGTTGCTTAGATTACTGTAGTTGGAGTTTTTCTTGTGTATGGACGTGTCAGTCTAGGTGTGTATGGTTCTTCAAACACTTTATGAAATTAAGTTCAGAAAAAGATTTTGGTTTCTCCAAAAATATCTCTCCCCGCGCAGTCCCCCTGGCGGCAGCGGCACCCCTCCGCTGCCAAAAACGGTGCTGGGGGGCAGTCCTTGGCTCTCGGCTGGAGGTTGACCGGCCGTGGGGCCGGCGGCGGTCGGGGCGGAGGACGGCGAGCCGGCGGGCTAGCGCGCGGAGGCGGCGGCGCTCTGGAGTGACTCCGGTGCAAGGGGCGGTGGTGCGGGTTGGCGCGGCGCTGGGGCTCGGGCCGCATCTGGGCCCGAGCGGGCCGTCCTTGGGCCTACGCGGCGGCGGCCGTCGGCCCGGCTTTGCGTGGAGGCGTGGCGGGCATAGGGTGTGGCGTGGGCGCGGGGGTCTCGGGGATGCGCAGGGAGATGACGACGGTGGGTGATCTGCGGTCGTGTGGTGCGCGTCGACGCGTCCGGTGCAGGTCTACGGCCAGGATCCGTGGTGGTTCGTGGCCACGCGCGGCGCTCCTTATTGCCCTGCCGGCATGGTGCTCGGTATGGCGTGTGGCGTGCTGGGTCCCGTGGTCCTGCTCTTGGTGTGCCGTTGATGGATCTGCTTTCCTTCGTGGCGGAGTGGTCACCGGTAGTCTCCGCGAGGTGCGGGTGGCTTCGGCGGTCTATGATGCGCCTCTTCGTGGGCAGAGGAAGCCGGGGCGGCGGCCCCGGACCAGTGGCTGCGGCAGGTGGAGCGGCCGGCAGGGCTGCTGCCGTGCGGGAGGTGCCACGGTGGCGGCAGCATGCGTTGAAGATCGATGGTGGCGACGGAGTTAGGCTCCCAACCGGCTGCTCCCTGAGCTTCACGGGCGGGAAGAATTCCGAGTGAAAGCTTGCACGGAATTCGTCTGTGCCAACGACGGCGGCGCCTTCGGGGGTCGTTCCCTTCTTGATCGCGTCGTTGTGGAATCTCGACCCGGTCCGACACGAGTGGTTTCAAGACTCTCCGGGTGAAAACCTAAGCCTCGTTGGGGCGGGCGACGGTGACAGACGTGTCACTACCTTGTTGGAGGCGTCGTCTTGGAGTTATTGGCCCTCGCGGTGCGATGGCTTCGCGATGGATGGGCAGGATAGCCCCATGGTCGGGGGAGGCGGATGCCGGGGCGGCGGCCCCGGATGGTGGTGGACGTCGAGGCGGCGGCCTCGGTCTCCCACGCTACGACGGTTCTATGAGGCAGAGTCGTTGACTAGTGTGGGTCTGGGTGGCGACCTGGATGAAGACTGCGGGCAGAGGGTTCGTCGACCATGACTGGATCGCTTTCGGGCAATGCGAAGGTCGATATGGTTGCTTCGCCGGGGCGGCGGCCCTGGAACGGGTGGTGTGTGTTTGGTCGACTTGTGTCGTGTGGCGGCGGGTCGCTTCGTCTGTGCGGTTTTTTTGGCCCTGTTTTCCTCATAAACAGGGCATTGTACAGTTTGTATGGTTTTTGGGTCTGGTTTCCCTTATAAACTGGGTCAATTCTATTCTATCTATTCGAGCGGTGGATATCGACCACCTTAAACTCAAAAAAAAAATATTATATGTTGAGTCTGATAGTCACGACATTCCTCGCCCTCATGGTTCTGGATTGAAAAAAATGCTTCTTCGGAACTCCATACAGTTTGCATGTGCAATCTGGAGGCCTGCGTAGGGTAGTGCAATTTTCTGAATGTGTCATTATATCCTTCTGAATGTGTCATTATATCCGCCAGGTGCTACGGAAGGGTGCAATGTATCGCCTCTCTGATTCGATGGTAGTGAGGAATGCATTTTCCAAGGTTATGGCTCCGCACTCTCTGCATGTTAATTTAGCAGCAGCGGAGACGGACACACACCGCTGCAGAGACGAGGACATAGGTAGATCAAGTGATGTGCTTACTCCAATGCCGAAAGGTATTGACTTAGTGTTAATTTTCGCATTTGAATTGTATTGATTATCGAGTCAAGCTAGCATAAGTATTGCTTTGCAATTCTTATTGTTGTTTAAAGTGTTACGATGAATATACTTTGGTTAGCTATTCACTGTAATTGATCCTTCAGTTTTTTGATTTTTGAAGAGGATCTTTGTATCAAATCTCTTTCATGTTTGACTGCAGACTATGATTTTCTTAGACATTCTCAAATCAGTAATTTGCTTGCTCATGTCATATGATTAAATTCTTTTCAATGCATGTAAAATAAGTTATGTTGTTCATAGTTGTCTTGAATTTTAAGGTGTTTGTGAATTGACAGAACCATCAACTCGAGCAGTGGAGGTACCAAAGGCCACAGGTGAAGAACTTTTTCATGAAAACCAAGGTAATAATACCCTAGATTCTTGTACGATATAATATAATTTGTTTCTACTGGTATTTGTTTGGAACTTGGCTCACGTGTGTGTGGCATCCTCTTTGTGCTTGAATTCGGTCATAGCTGTTTGAAGAATATGCGAGATTTTCTAAATTTTGTGTTTTCTGTTGAAACTATTGCTTTGGTCCATGTCGTGGACGAACACAAAACCGGAGATTTGAAATACATTTATTTGTCGGTGTTCTAAATTTCCCATAGAACTCCAAGAACTATATATCCATTCTTGTTGCTCTATCTAGCTAATTAGCTATGCATTTGGAAAGTTGATTTCTATTGCTCAATGCAGAATATTTAATTTCCTTCTTCATTACCCAGGTGAAAGTGCATCTGATGTCGAAATGACTAGCAGAGACAAAACAAAGGTCATACCACCTGACATGCTTCTTTCATCATCACAAAAAAATAGTGGAAGCCAAGTGACCAAGCATGTTCAATTGGGAACTGATGCTCAGGCAACTAGTGATCTAGCTGATGACCAAAGTACAATCGATCTTGTACATGAAGGATATGGAGATCTGATTGTTGGAGACATTAGTATTTCCACATACAAAGTTGTAGCTGGTGAAGAAAAATCTGCTGAAGGAACCAATGATCTGTATCATGATGAAACTGCAGTTGACGCAAGAAACATGGAGAAAGGCAGCAAAAGAGAAGGTTTGTTGGAGACCATAGATAATACTTGTCAAGAGAAGAACTGCAAGCAATCAAAGAAGGTTAGTTCTGTTGAGAAGGCGACTGAACTGGTTATTGTTTCTACTCATGAGGTGAGTGTACATGACCCAAGCAATGTGAAGCAAGGGGATTCTGATGTAATAAAAAGTCCAAATGGTGATGGGAAGCGGAAAAGGAAGAAAAGACGACACTTGGAGTCTTCAAAGGATGACCCTACTCAAGATGTGACAAAATTATCTGGATTGATTACAAATGGAAGCTCAATACAAAATACATGTGCTGATCCCCTAAATGTAGAGCAAACAACAATAGTCACTGTACGAGAGGCAACAGTTGGTGATTGCAGGAAGGTTGATGAAACTGCCGATGTAGCAACAACAAATGTGATTACTGAGGTATTGGGAGACTTAAGATGCATAGACAACTCAAGTAAGGTTTTGAATGTAGATCCGTTAACGAAACAAACTAAACGTCGTGCTACTGCAGCGTTGCCCCCATCAGCTATCCAATCTGATGCCCCCATCAGCTCACCTAGTACCAAGTCCAAGGGAAAACCAGTGGAAATACTGTCGACTGTACTTGGCCCGTCTCATTCTTCAGTTTGTCAATCTGATGACAATGCTTACACACAATTAAGAGAATCCGATTCTTTGGGGCTTTCTGAAATAATCAGTGATTTTAAGGATGTTTTGAATGGGAATACCGCAGGTCCAGCTAATGGCAGAACCAAATCCACTAAGCGTCAGAGAAATGAGGTTTCGTTAAACCATGTTTGTACTGATTGTGGTAAATCTGGTAAAGCTATTCAGTCTTTGGGTGAGCAAGTCAGAAATGTTACAGCAGAGACTTGAAAGGAGACATTTGTAACAAAGCAGAATTGTATCAAGGAGGTTTGCTGATTTTCTCATCATGCATGCGGAAAATCGTGACGAAGATGTTCATCACCAAGCGCAAACTATGTAGTTGAGAATTTAGAGAATAGATTCTCAAAGAAAACTAAAATCCGGTCTTGATCTAGTTGAATTTCTCGGATTTCAATCTATTTGAATTATTGTATGAATTATTTATTTCTATGTTTTAATCATTGTGTAACTAATTTGTGTGTTTAAAATCGAAAATTCATTTTGGCTCCCGGGTTCTAGTGATCTCTTTATTTTAAGAAATTTAAAATTGTATTTACAAGTTTCTAAAAAAATCAGAGGAAATTCTGTGTGTAGTCAATGATGCATCCTACAACCATGCATCACAATGCATTTTTTTGTATAACCTATGCAGGCTTCTTGCTCTGCTTTAACCCATCAGGAGTTCAGGACGTGCGCGCCGCCGCTGTGCTTAGCCCCGACAGTGTGGAAGAACCAGTAGTTGGTGAAGTTTGTCGGGCCGACAATCAGTAGTTCATGAAGCCCATTCGAAGTTTGTAAAGATTCTTGAAGACTAATAATTGATTTAATCAGAGCTAATGTGATATTGTTCACGGCTAGACTTGTTTACTGGATTAGTACTTACGTGGTTCTTTCCTTCCTGTATCTCGGTGTCATTCTTTGTTAACTTCTGTGAACAGCCATCACTGAAAATGTTGCTTCCACAGAAGAATGTAGAAATTGCTTTCTTGCCCACTTCTTTTTTACCGTTCATTTTGCCATGTATTTTTGGAACTTTTAAACATCGAAACTGCAATTCCTCGATTTGACCATCCAAACAACATTTGACATTCAATTTCAATATCAAGTCTGACTCTCGAGTATATAAGCATCCAAACCGAAATTTTGGCATTCAATATGAATATCTACATCCTGTGATATTAACATTCAACCCAGCGAAATGCCAAACCTCCCAATGCAAACATCCAAAGGGAGAAATGTAGTTTGGAGATTTGAAACTGGTATATTCAAATCCACACAATTGACATTTGTCATTTTTGTGTAGTTTAGAATATAAAGTATTTTAAATTGGTATTTTACATTTTTGTGGTCTACACCATTGACTACATGCATTTTTTATTCAGATTTTTATGAACTTACAAATATGATTTTTAATTTTTTTTTATCAAAACGATCACTTCAACAGAGGAGTCGGAATCTCCACTCATTTAAAACTACCTAATATGGTTACGTTAAAATGGAAATATGACTGTATTACCAAAAAAGGGCAAAAAATACATTGGAAAAGTATGTTGGGATCACCATCGACCCCAATACACCTGCACCATATGTCCGTTGCTTCTAATAACGACCATCCGACACAGCATCCAGACGGTCTATTGCAAACGTGGCTGGAGTAAGTTCATGTATTGCGGGTGTAATTATCTCAAACTTCCAAAACTTTTGCTCGACACGGACCCTCAGAAGACGTCGCTCCATCTCCGTCTCTCCAAACCATTCCCTCCCCCATCTTAAAAAACCTCTCCTCCCCTCTCCACCGGTGGCGGTCGCACCACTAATAGGAAAACAGCTATCAGTGGCGCACAAAAAATAGCTACCAGTGGCGCATATATGTGCGCCACCGCTAACTTCCCACCGGTAAGTGTGGCGCACATATTTGTGCGCCACTGGTAGCCACAAAATATGCGCCACCGGTACCCGTACCGGCTAGTGACGCACGGGCTATGTGCGCTACGGGTAGCTGATTTTGTACGCCACCGGTAGGACACCATGTGCGCCACTGGTATTTATTTTTGTGCGCCACTAGTTATTTTCTGGTGCATCATATTTCGTATTTGTACAGGTATAAATACTATTGGATGTATGCCAAAAAACAATAAGAATTAACATATGTTTTATAATTAGTTTTCATGATTCTATGGTATAACTTATGTGGCTCCTGAATATGAGATTCAGAAAAAACTCACACGTACGTGTAAAAAAATGAACAGAATAAAGATACCCTAGTCTTGTCCTCAGACTAATTTGGCTAGATGATCGTGTTTTCATGGTCATTGACATAGTTTATGTCAGCATCAATGAGTAGCATATTGTTGGTGGAAACAATATGGCTGGATAGACCCAAGTCGTTGATATGCTAAAGATTCATTTAAAGTGTCTTCTATCCTTAGTGACATATCACAACAAGGTTATTATACAACATGTTATTAGATCATGAGGTTATTAAGGTTACTAGATTTAGGGGTGCGCTTGGAGCACACTCCACTAAGCCTTGTTTTGACAACACGTTATACACGATGCTAATAATTAACGGGTAGAAAAAATAACATCCGTATGTAAGGTCCATGACGAAATTAAACAAATAATAGACATAAAGCAATATCGTGTCGTTAAATAACATGCAAGCACCAAAGAAAAAACCTAGGCCACAAACATCTACGTCTCGTGATGAGACCTCCTACTGATGAACTGCATCTTTTAGCTATGTCTTTAAACCACTGTCCCAATCGCATGCCGGCAGGATCCACCCGTCTGACTGATAAGATTATATGCAGACTCTCGCCCCGCACCTCGGGAAGGAACCAAGATCATCATGACCAAATACAGACGGCACAACATTAAAGAAAGCATCAACCAGCTTGTCCATAACTCTTCCGAGAAAACAAAATTGCAAACATCGTGTTTACGAAGTCCACGTTTAGTTAGCAGAACAGCTTTCGTGCTGACTTGACAAACCGGCTTAGTATGAACACATACACATCGAAAGAGCCGGCTTTATGTTGCTGTGCGACTCATCTAACTAAAAAAAGACAGCAGGAAAAAACATCCGTGTTTACGAAGTCCACGTTTCTGGCAGCAAACGCTTCAACCTCCGCGACGACAGCCTTTCTATCCTCATCAGTGAACGGCAAGCCGTTCTCAGCTTTTCCGGAAGACCCTTTGAAATAGCACCGATACCCAAGCTGGAATGGTACGATTTGGCAAGTACCAATGCTGCCCAAGCTCCTTGACGAGCAGCTGATCTCTTCCACTTCTCTATAACTGTTGGACCTCGGCAGTCATCTCCACGACCTTAGACAAACTACTTTTTTTTTTGAACATGGAGCGGCCCAGAAGGGGCTGGATACCATTTCTATTCCAAGCGGCGGGTACAACTTACAGTAAGACCAGAATAAAAACAGAAATAACAACCAAGACCCTAATTTTACATAAAAGACCCTACAAAGAAAAAGACGAATGCAATTGGGTCCTCTGCCATCGACGAAGAAGAGAGAGCTCCAGCCACGGCCGCCATCCTCCGCGTCGGGGACGACACCACTTGACACCAAGGAGACGTTGAACGCACAGCGAGCTCTGCAGAGGGCCTCCGCATGGAGGTTGAACAATCGCTGAGATACTCCGGCGAGCCTAGCCACCAGTTGGCCATCAGAGTCGGTCGGCTACAGAAGGCCGCCGAGATTGTACAACCAAGCTCGGTATCACTACTCCATGGCAGCTGATTGTCAACATCGCGCCCGGCAAATTGCTTCCTCTCAACACATCCACTGTGAGCAGAGGAAATCGCAATTGCCTCTTCCATCAGCAAGATCAACCTGCCGGCCTCCGGCCACCGCACCTGTATAGCAGATCTGCCGTCGAACTCCGCGCTCCCGCCACGAGTCGGAGGAGGCAGATGTATAGAAGATTCGCAGCAGCAAAAAACCAAGGATCGAGCTTTATTGAAGAAGCTGCATGGTACCTTCGCCGTCGTCGCCTCTGGCTCCCACCATGGGAGCTCCGCTGCTAGGAGAAGCACGACCACGCGAAGCCAGCTTGGCTCGAAAAGCTTGGCTCCAGAGCTTCAATGCAGTCCTTATTGAGAGGGATGTGTGGCTTCCACAGCCTCACATGCGCCACCGCCTGCCACCAGCGAAAGCGCAGCTCGACGGAGAAAGTCCACGGCGCCATGGATCTGGCTGCAAAGATCCAAGTTCCTACCTCATTCGACACTTGGCCACACTCATCTGAAGCTAAATCTAGGCTACTAATATGTACAGCCCGCGCCGCGCATCCTCTACCACACCAGCTAGCCTCGCCGCTGGAGAGGAAAAAGGAGTGAGCCGGGGACGAGCGGTGGAGACAACGGCTGACTGTCAAAAGAGCGGTGGGAGCAGAGGAGAGAAAGGCCGATCCTTAGACAAACTACTTGGAACGTCCTTTCCAGAAGAAGGTGCTTCAGCAAATGAATCGTGGCCAACTTCGCTTTGACAACTTGATCAAAAGTTAATTTTAGCCGGATCTCGGGAGACAGATCCAAAGCTTCTCCAGAAGTTTCTTCTGTCTCCTAAAAAGATTAATCATATATACGAGAACAGAAAATTCATTACCAGAAAATGCATGTAAACAACAAAATGAGTAATGACTTACCAACACAAATCCGGGTGCACGACTCTATCATATTAACCAACAGATCAATTACTCTAGACCCTTCAGAACTCACGTGTACATCTTTTTCTTCCGTTGGTCAACCATCTCCTTCCGACATCGACACTGTTTCATACGCTGCGTGATCTTACCACGTAATATAATATTACCGGTCTTTAAATTCTCAATTTCTTCGCCAAGTGAACTGTACTTCTCTAGGGCCTGGTCGATATCAATGCTATACGTAGCTTCAACGTCTTCAATCTGTCTGTCTACTTCAATTGCCAAGACGCACTCCTTAAGCCGTTCCTCGAGTTTGGTCATCCTTATCCGGTCCTCTTAAACTCGCTTTGCAGGTCCTCAGCGAGCCTGCATTGATTAACAAACTCTGCTCTCGCATTAATGACCCGCTGCCAGTGCAACGCCAGTTTTTTTTTTTTTTTTTTTTGAACAAGGAGATGGACCCCGAAGGGTCCAGACTGCATTATACAGTGGGCAAATAACTTACATCAAGGACCTCAAAGAAAATGAAAATTCCATCCAAGTCCCTGGCTTTTACAAAAAGGACCTCAGTTAAATAAGAAGAACCACAATCGAGTCCTTCTCCACCGGAAACAAGCAGCTCAACGCAGTGGCCGCCAGCGCCATTGCCGGGGACGCAACCACTTGGCAAAGGAGTGACGTAGATCGCCGCCTGATACGTCTCCAACGTATCCATAATTTCTGCTGTTTCATGCTTATATTATACCATTTGCTACATGTTTTATATACACTTCATATCACTTTTATGCATTTTCTGGGACTAACCTATTAACAAGATGCCACAGTGCCAGTTCCCTGTTTTCTGCTGTTTTTGGTTTCAGAAAGTTACTTCTGGAAATATTCTCGGAATTGCACGAAACAAAAGGCCAAGTCCCTATTTTTCCAACACGTACACGGAGTCCGAAGGAGAGACGAAGGAGAGCCACGAGGTGGCCAAACCACAGGGGCGCGGCAGGGGCCCACCGCGCCGCCTGGTGGTTTGGGCCCCTCGGGGGTCCGCCGACATCGCCCTTCGCCTATTTATTCCCCGAGACGTGAAAACCCTAAAACACCGAGCCTTTCATCCAGAACATATTCGCTGCCGCCGCCGTCGTCAACCCTAACTCGGGGGGTTCTGAAGCTCTTCCCGGCACCCTGCCGGAGAGGGGAATCATCACCGGAGGGCTCTACATCGCCATGCCCGCCTCCGGAGTGATGCGTGAGTAGTTCATCCTTGGACTATGGGTCCATAGCAGTAGCTAGATGGTTGTCTTCTCCACTTGTGCCATCATGTTTAGATCTTGTGAGCTGCCTATCATGATCAAGATCATCTTATTGTAATGCTACATGTTGTGTTTGCTGGGATCTGACTTATATTGATACCTATGTGGAGCTGAATATTATATTATCATGTCTATGTCATTTGTGATCTTGCATGCTCTCCGTTACTTGTTGAAGCCTTGGCCAAGTGAATACTTGTGACTCCAAGAGGGGGTATTTATGCATGATAGTTGGGTTCAACCTCTATTTAACCTGGGATAGTGACAGCAAGTTCTAAGGTTGTAGATGTGTTGTTGCCACTAGGGGTAAAACAGCAATGCTTTATTCAAGGATGAATGTATTGTTTACATTACGCACATTACTTAATGCAATTGTCTGTTGCTTGCAACTTAATACTGGAAGGGGTACGGATGTTAACCGGAAAGTGGACTATTTAGGCATAGATGCATGCTGGATAGCGGTCTATGTACTTTGTCGTAATGCCCAAATGAATCTCATAGTAGACACCACAACTCACACATGCATGTTATATGCACTTATCAATTGTCAATTGCCCAGCTGTAATTTGTTTACCCAGCATGTTAGTTATCTTATTGGAGAGACACCACTAGTGAACTGTGGACCCCGGTCCATTCTTTTACATCTGAAATACAATCTACTGCAATCATTGTTCTCTACTGTTTTATGCAAACAAACATCATTTCCATTCGATACGTTTAACCCTTTGTTTTCAGCAAGCCGGTGAGATTGACAACCTCACTGTTAAGTTGGGGCAAAGTAATTTGATTGTGTTGTGCAGGTTCCACGTTGGCACCGGAATCCCTGGTGTTGCGCCGCACTACACTCCTTCACCAACACCTTCGAAGCAACCTCGTTTTCCTACTGGTTCGATAAACCTTGGTTTCATACTGAGGGAAAACTTGCTGCTGCACTCATCATACCTTCCTCTTGGGGTTCCCAACTGACGTGTGACGTACAAGCATTGTTTCTGGTGCTGTTGCCGGGGAGATATTCCCTCGTCAACTTAGCGCTAGCAACACGTTTTCTGGCGCCGTTGCCGGGGAAAACCGAATTGCTTCTGCAAGGGGAGTCTCTCACACCCAATCTCTTTACTTTGTTATTTGTCTTGCTTAGTTTATTTTTATTTAGTCTTGTTTGCTCTCTTTATCAAAAACACAAAAAAATTAGTTACTTGTTTAATTCGTTTTGATTTTGTTTTTCAAAATGAGTACTCCTGAGAACACTAAGTTGTGTGACTTCACTAGCACAAACAACAATGATTTCATATGCACTCCTATTGCTCCACCTGCTTCTAAAGCAGAATTTTATGAAATTAAACCTGCTCTATTAAATCTTGTTATGAAAGAGCAATTTTCTGGTGTTAGTACTGATGATGCTGCTGCCCATCTTAATAACTTTGTTGAACTTTGTGAAATGCAAAAGTATAAGGATATGGATGGGGATATTATAAAACTGAAACTTTTTCCTTTCTCCTTGAGAGGAAGAGCTAAAGAATGGTTGCTTTCTTTGCCTAGAAATAGTATTGATTCTTGGACAAAATGCAAAGATGCTTTCATTGGGAAATATTATCCTCCTGCTAAGATTATATCCTTGAGAAGTAGCATTATGAATTTTAAACAACTTGATAATGAACATGTTGCTCAAGCTTGGGAAAGAATGAAATCTTTGGTGAAGAATTGTCCCACTCATGGACTGACTACTTGGATGATCATCCAAACCTTTTATGCAGGATTAAATTTTTCCTCAAGGAACTTATTGGATTCGCCTCTGGAGGAACCTTTATGTCCATCACTTTAGGTGCAGCAACAAAGCTACTTGATGATATGATGATCAACTATTCCGAATGGCACACCGAAAGAGCTCCTCAAGGTAAGAAGGTAAATTCTGTTGAAGAAACCTCCTCTTTGAGTGATAAGATTGATGCTATTATGTCTATGCTTGTGAATGGTAGATCTCATGTTGATCCTAATAATGTTCCTTTAGCTTCATTGGTTGCTCAAGAAGAGCATGTTGATGTAAACTTCATTAAAAACAACAACTTCAACAACAATGCTTATAGGAATAATTTTGGTAGCAACAACTATAAGCCTTATCCTTCAAATGGTTATGGCAATTCTTATGGTAATTCCTACAGCAACAATAGAAGTGTGTCCTCTGATCTTGAAGCTATGCTTAAAGAATTTATTAGCACACAAAAAGCTTTCAATAAAACTGTTGAGGAAAAGTTTGAAAAAATTGATGTTCTTGCTTCTAAAGTTGATAGTCTTGCTCATGATGTTGAAATTCTAAAACTGAAAGTTATGCCTAATGAAGTTAAAGATACTAAGTCATTTGCTACAGCAAATGCCATCCAAGTTCGAATTGATAATAATATTAGG